>JAAEAF010004459.1:0-164410 GCA_011037195.1 Triatoma infestans | reverse complement strand
AACGCCACGCAGGAACTGCTTGCCTCGTTTAAATGGGATGTCCTGAAATCCCGCGCATTCCCCTGACCTAGCACCTTCAGATTACTATCTCTTTACCTCCCTGAAGCTGCACATGGGTGGAAAAAGGTTTTCAACCGACGAGGAGGGGTAGGGGGAGGTGGAGAAGTGGCCGAAGGGGTTGGCGGGAAACTACTTCGAGGAAGGCATCAAAAAATTAATACCCCGGTTCACCACCTGCATTGAGAGGAATGGTGACTATGTCGAAAAATAGCTTATATATGTACTAATGTAACCTACAAAAATTCAGTAGGTACATTTAGTTACTTTTCACACTTACTTACTGGACATGCCTCGTATGTTGGTTGGAGTGTATAAACTGAATTTGCTGTGTGCAAGTCTGTGTTATCACACTGACTGACAAACACATCCTGAAGATGGGCGAACGCCCGAAACTGGTCGACGACCAAAAATGAAGCAGGCTACCACGGAAAATGGATCTGATTTAGTGAAGGCCTTTACCGGCACCATTTCGAGAGAGTAAGGTCCTTCAAATATTTGGAGGGAAGGACACAATTACCTCTAAAAGTGAGGTTGCCAAAGATGTCAAAATTAGGATTTATGCCTATGGACAGAAGTAGGAAACGTTGCCTATGGATCCTTAAAAGGTTATTACGCCATGGAAGTCTGCCCAGACAGGTGAAAGCCATCATTTACAGGACAGTTCTCAGAATTATCGTTCTATATGATGCTGAGACGTGGTCTTTGACTCAAGCGTAGGGACAAAGGTTAAGATGGTGAGAGAAAGCGGAGTGTTCAGGTCAAAGAAAATCTCGATGAGTTTAAGCAATGTTCAAGAAAAGCCATCTCGTATCGATTTTTAATGCTTGGAAGATTACGATGGTTGGTTCACTGGAAACTGCAATGGAGGAAAGAAGAGACCCACGTAAAGCCTTTGACTCTCCGAAAGTAGAAGACCTAGATGGAGCCCAAGGCTATATTGGTTGCCGGGAGCGGAAGCAGTTCTTAAAAAGATAAACATCAAGCAATGGTGAAGGAAAGCTTCTGACAGAGATGTCTGGGAGAATTTACTGAGGGAAGCCAAGGCCTTATCTGTAGTGGGAAGAAGAACTGCAAGTCATATGAGTGTATTACATCTGATAATACTAAAAGTTTTCATGCTCTTAACCTTAAGGAATATAGATCTAATATGTTGGAGGAGTATCGTCCGTTCTATTTGTTCATACTTAGCTACCAAAATAGGAGTAAACAAAATGTGGCTACATTATAGTCCGCAGCTTCTTTGTCAATCCCTAATAAAACTTGCTAGTTTATAATTTTAAGCCTAACATCACCGACACCATAGAACCCAAGGTTCGAAATTTTAGAAAACGAATTGTTGCGAAAAAAATCTTGTAAACATAAACAGAAGGTTATATTATATGTGGGGTTAGAATTTAAAGTAAAAAATAAAAAAATTCAAACGTTCTCCCCTACAGCTCCCCTTCCAAACTCAATGTTCATACCTTCTCATTATGAGAAAACATTTGTTCAATTTTTCAAGTGTGAAAAAGTTCGTTTGGTTTTTTAATCTAAGAAAAAAAATGCTCGCTTTTTACCAAATATGTGGCCTTCAAAAAAACGTATTCTGCGCTAAAATCATTAGTACTGTTTTCGAGTAAAACTCTAAACTCAGATTGAACACATAAATGCCTATCACTTTTTATTCACGAAATTTTGATTTTTGGAGAATCCTGTGGGATCTGCAACGTTTTTTTTTTTCTTTTTTTGAGGGTTCTGTACCGCGACCATTTTGATCTATTGTACCCCCCTCTGCTGCCTGAGATGAGCTAGCTCATCTCTATAGCACCCTCTCCAGGTTTAGCTCCCTGAGGAATCTCAGGATCCTGGAAGGTTCTAGGGTGGGTATTTCTTCCTCCCCTATCTGGTAACAACCCAGACTGCTGAATCTTCTTTGAATGACGGCATCACAGTCCGTGAGGAGATGTATCGCAGTCCGTTTCTCCACAGAATCTGCATGCGCCGTCATCTTCTAGGCCAAGCTTCCCCAGGTGCCCCCTGAGTCTGCAATGCCCCGTAAGGAATCCCGTAAGAATACGGATCCTATTCTTACTCAGACTGATGAAGGCTTTCGACCTTTTCTGGTTATAGCCACCCAGACAGACCTTGGCCTGCCTCAGTCCCGGGATGGTGTTCCAGAGACGAGCTCTTACAGCCACCTCCTCCTTCTTGATTTCTTCTAGAAATACTTGGTCACTGACTGCTACAAAAGGGCTCTGGCCCAATAAGAGGAGATACAGCGCCTTCTTTTGCCAAGGTGTTGGCTACCTCATTACCCTCCACGCCGACATCCCGGCACCCAATGTAGGGTAACCTTATTACTTCTGCCTAGGTCATTAAGCTTGCCTAGGCATTCCCATTCCATTTTAGAACTGATTACATAAGAGCTCAGTGCTTTAATGGCCGCCTGACTGTCGGATAGGATAACTATCTCCTGATTCCGATATCCTCGATCAAGGTTCAACTGAACGCACCTTCCAATAGCGTAGATTTCCGCCTGGAAGATGCTAGGATGCAACGTTATTCTTCTCTCTAGTGAGCAGAGCTTTTTCAAACTGTTTGCTGCAGCGAAACCTCCTTCACCCCCAAAAAAATTCTCATATATGTTTCATAAACACGCATAGTGCACACACAGAAAAAACTTTTGTGAGTTTCCTTTCCTTCGGTTTTCTTTAAATGTATATACTTTAAACTCACGCTACCATTTTTGTCTATCATTAAAATGTCATTTTCCCCCTGTAAAAATTTAGCTCAATTAAACGTTTAGAATTTTCAGCTTTGGAAAAAACATTATTCTAATAGGATTATGATAATTCTGATCAGTAAGAAAAGCGTATATTGTTTTTGTTTTCTTTAAATTTCCAAAGCTAACTTGCAAGTGATATAACCCAATCACTTTTAGCATCATACTATTGTATAGAGGAATAATATGTTTTAGTTAGATGAGCCAAAATTTTTGCTCTTATTTATATAGGCTTATTATTTTTAAACCATTGCTAGGCAAGTTATAGAGCACAGCGGCACATATTCAATGCCGTTATTTTTGTTTTTATTTTGTACATTATATTTATACGTCATGTCATTCACTTGCGTTTTTTTTTTTTTGGTCTATCATTATGTGTTTTTCTATGAGAAGAGCAGATGTTTCAAATACATGTTTAGGTAGTTCTTTGTTTAAAAGGTGTTTTTTTTTGTATCTGCTCGGACAGTCAGGCTGCCTTAAAGGCGCTGTGTTTTCATGTGTCTTCTTTCTCAGGTTGAAAATAGAATGTTCTAAAAATCTGGAAGAGTTTTTTTTTCATTGAAGAATGTACTTCTAATCTGATTATCTGGTCTGGGTAGGCTTATCTGTAGGTTACTTTAATTTATTGTTGTTGTGGTTAGTTCCGCAGAGCTGGAAAGCATCAGAGATATTTTCCCTGATAGCCTGCTGCTTTTTGTGGTCATCGACCGGTTTCGGGCGGAACGCCTATCATCAGGATGTTTTTGTTAAACAGTGTAATAACATAGACTTGCACAGAGCAAATGTGTATATCAAAGGAGTGTATCAACTGTATTTGCTCTGTGCAAGTCTATGTTATTACCTGTTTAACAAAAACATCCTGATGATGGGCGAACGCCCGAAACCGATCGATGACCACAAAAAGAAGCAGGCTCTGACGGAAAATATCTCTGATACTTTATTGTTACTTCATTACTAATCCTTTCTTATACTTAAATCATTTGGAATTCATTTATGACCATTCAAACATCTTTTGTTTGAGTAAAAACTTTTTGAGTACATTTTTAATTTAATTAATTTTTTAATTTGATGTTAAAATTAAGATATAATGGTTAATTTTATATTAAGTAATTTATTCTAAAAGAATGTTTAAAGTCGAAAAGTTCTCAACTGGACAGATGCTTTGGTGACGAGGAACGAAGTGTTGCTACTTAGCGCAAATCCTCGGTATGGGCATACCGTACAACCGGGCGGTTGTACAAAATCCATGGGTCACTGGAAATCACGATCGAAGAGAAACTAATGGTCAGACACGATCTACACGATTAGACACGACTTTTTCTTAACTTTTCACGGAACCATCATTTAACGGCTCCCAAGGTTTGCATATAACTGCAAACAAACTATGATGTACGTCTATGTGATAGCAAAGTGATAGCAATGTGATAACAAGAAGAAAAAGATATAATTTTTAAATAAATTATAACTAGTGGTTCCAGCCAGCCGCTATCTTCAGGTCAAGAACCACGGCAAACAAAAAACCCTTTCAAACAAGGGTCAACACACGATCAAAGGAAAGCCGCTAAAACCCTTTCAAACAGGGGTCATTATACGGCCAGTGTACAGAAGCCACCTGGCCGGTATTCCCTTCATACAAGGGTCAACGAACACTGAAAAGGCCACCTGGCTACCATCTACTAACAAACAGTCTTTGATAATCACCGACTGGCCACCCACCATCTGTCACCACCCTGGTCACCGACCTATTCAAGACCTAGGGTCAACAACACTGCAAGAGATGTCTTAGTGTGGCTAGTACTTACACACCCGTCAATGTATGAGTGATACCAATATAAACGTCGCTCCACTGGAGGAGGGGATCAGTATTACATCAGTTATACATCAGTATTATATCAGTCTACATCAGTCATACATCAGTTATACATGAATATCAAATCAGTATTCAACGTTCAGACATCAGTTCACGTCAGTTCAAGCAGTTAAGTTTCACACATCGCGAGCGCGTCCCTATTCAAGGTTTAAACATATATTTATTATTATTCATAATCATTTACAGTTGTGCATCTTAGTTACTATTTCAATCATTTTAAATTAATTGTAGTTATTATTTCAAACACTTTAAATTATTGTTAAAATATAGTCTATTTTTGTAAATTCAGTAGTTCGTATTTCGAGTAACAATTCTCTAACTAACATCCACCTATTCTTCACTTCTACTCCCTATTCAAGACATCTGATTCCAATACATACGCCTGAGCTTTAAAATGGTCAGAAAAAGGCTGCGCGAATGATCTAAACGCCTCGCATTAGATCCTCCTACTATTGGAGCGGCAACGAGCAGAAAGACAACTTTTTGCAAACCAGCACCTCGCTTGGACACTTAATCAATGGGGAGCACTTCACAGATGAGTATTGGGACATATGTGGAAAAGACTTTGGAGAGCGCTTTTTTCCTTTTTTCTATGCGTGAGTGGTAGCCTTTCCAAAGATGGAAAGGTAATAAATAATCACTCATGATGAGGAGGAGGAAGGTCAGTCAACGACCATGCACGTGTCGAACTGATTGCAATACAAAACGGAGATTTGACTGCACATAGGTACATTGAAGAAGTTTTACTGGAAATTGTAATCCTTTTTATTCCGTTATAAAAAGAGATAACTTCTTGGTAATAATGTAGCTTGAGCTATAATATAGTATGTAATAATAGAGCGAGTAATATAGATCGAATTGTCATGCAATAAGGAACGATTAGTATTTGAGTATAAATAAATTTGCCAGCACCTTTTTCCCAACTTGAATCCTATAGACACGTATGGTTCTCCGAACTGGTTGCCTAGGAGTTTTCGAGCTCTACGTAAGGCGGAGGCGATAATTATCAATAAACTTTAATTTATCCGCTGCAAAGCTTTTCATATATTTGGTTTTATTTATTTAAATATTATTAATTAATATAAGAATAAAAAGTATAGTTAGAAATGTAATGCTAGGTATGAAGTGTTCCTCCTAATGAGGGTTCAGTTTTTTGTTGAGTACATATGAACCTTTATCTTTTTTTCAAAAAACATTAATTTTAGAAGATTCTTGGGTGGAAGTGAGAACTTCGAGTTCTCTCTAGTAACGCTTTATTAGTACGAGTAGAATATATCTTCTGGTGGAAATTAAGGGAACTAAAGTTATTCAGAATTTCCCTTCAGAAAATTTGTCGAATCAGAATTGGTGTGAATTTCGTAAGAGAAAGTGTGTGACTGTTTCACACATGCTTTTCCTTATAACTAATTGCCTTATGTGATTGCCATCACAACTTACAAAAGCATATTATATTAGGTTACTAAGTTCTGTGTATTACGTTAAATTCATGTTATATGAAGAATATTCAGAGATGCTGTACATAATAATCTAATTATCTAAATTGCTTTTGTTTTACTACTGACTGACATCTAGCTATTAATAATTCATGTAATGAAATTATCTAATTGTTCATTTTAAAGTCGATTTTTTTTTTTGTAATTTATTTACCATTTTAATTAGGTAATTAGTTAATTATCTCTAGAGTTATATTTCTAGGTGTTCTACTTCTTCAATAATTGTTTAGGAACATTTATTTTTAAGTGTTTTATTTGGAAAACAGTTTTTGAAACACAGTGTGAAACACTCACATGGCTTTCTCCTACTCCAGTTTTCAAAATTGTAATTGACAAATTTTATATTTAGAGTACTAACAAATTTAATAAAATCTGTCGGAGTTTGTCGAAAACTGAAAAAATTGTTCACTAAAAGCGCACTTCCGGTTCACTAATTTTTCTTGAAACTCGGAATTTTAGCCGTCTATTTATTTCTAATTAATTTTGTTTGGATGGTAGAATTGTATAATCAACTATGATAGCACTTTAGAGAAAAACATAACCCCACACCGCCACCAAAAGCCCCCTTTAATGACTTTACTAGGAGAAGAAATGTTTCAAATAAAAGTTATATGTGTAATTCACATTCCTAGTTTAAAGAAAATCCATTGGAGCCGTTTTTTAAGAAAATACCAGAAAATTGACAAATACGTACATTTTTCTACAACATATTTAATTTCTAACTAATATTATTTAGATGATAGAATTATGTAATAAACTGAAATAGCACTTTAAAGGATACCCCTCCGCCACCTCACCCTCAAAAGTGCCCTTAAATGCTTTATTCCAAGTTTGAAAAAAATCGTCGGAGCCATTTTTGAGAAAATCGCAAGAAAGTGAGAAAAAAAACTATTTTTATAGGTTTTTAACAACATATCTATTTTGGCCGATCAATGTTCTCAAGTAAAGTGGTATTTCCGGTGAGGAATTTTGACAGTTGACCTACTGTCGGAACCCGTGATCACGGAATATCAATTTTGAACTTTCTAAGATTTCTCGTTTATGAGCTGTGCTTTCTCATACAGACACACTCAGACCCTTTTTCTTGCCTCTTACTAGGAGTAAGAGAAAGTAAAAATAATTGGAGAAGTTCTCGTGAAAAAAACTTGAACAAATTATTGAATAGAATTGGAATTAGAAGATGGAGGAGACACGCCCAGGAAAGAAAAGAGTGGAGTAGGATTGTAGAGGAGGCCCAGGCTCTTGTAGGGCCGTAGCGCCAAGGGGTACGTATGTAGGTAGGTAGGTAAAATGAGAAAAGTCACAGAATTTGCTACTACCCCCGAGATCTGCAACAGGTACGGTTTTGCTCAGATCCTTCTGCGCTCAATGCCACGATCCTCTTATTCATCAAGACATAACAATAGTATGAAATACGCTATATAATTAACAACATTGTAGTTTCAATAACTACAACATTAATTAACACACAGCTTATTAACCACGATTTTCATTAACGACGTTGCACTACGCTCTTCAGCGGCCATCTATTTTTAGGGTTAGATTTTTTAGCGGCCATCTATTTTTAGGGCGAGTCCAGGCTATTTCCCGTTTCGTTTTTTTTTTACAGAGCTAAATAGAGATTTTAACGCGTTTATTATGGTCAATGATGACTCTGCCTTAACGAGTACGGCAATGACTGTCAGGTGTAGAGGTGAGTTGATTAGGTTTAATTATAATCCTCTTTTTAATCTTTATATATATATATAAAACGAAAGATTTATTGTCATAAGTAAATTTGATGAGAGCAATAAATAAAATAAATAAGACAAAACAAAATAAATAAAACAAAATAAAATAAAACAAAATATAAACGAATGGAGAAGTCACCCAGTGGTGACATTCCTTTCTAGTTTAGTTATTTTCATCCATTAAGTGATCACGAGGCCACATTCACCGCAGACGTCTGGAAGGATTACCAGGGAGTTTCCAGGATGAGAGTCGACGAACGAGAGGGTTGCAGTGAGTGGATAAAGATTTGTGGAATTTTTTGGTAGCGGATTTTAATGATATTGACGATCTTTAAGGAAAGGGATATTGAGGTTTCCCTTTGAGGAAAGGGGTATTGAGGGATATTTAATACATAATAGGGACCATTAACTATGGTTCTATGGATTTTGGATTGTTGGGATTGGATACGTTGGAGGTTTGAACGCTTGGTTGAACCCCACAGTTCAAGCCCGTGTGGTCCATATTGGCTTAAGAAATGATGTATATATTAGTTTCTAATGAAAGTCGTGATCTATTATCGAGAAGTCTTTTAACAAGTCTGTATCGTGTAGTGAGTTCCTGTCTTTGAATCGTGTATGGGGATTCCAAGTTAACCTTTTGTCAATATAGAGCCCAAGATAGCGGACGACATTAACAGTTGCAAAAAGGGACATGGTTATAGAATAGAGGTGGAAGAATTATCCGGCGTAATGTGAAGGTGAATTGCTGACATTTGGTTTCATTGATTTGGATTTTCCATTTTTTTGAACCAAGTTTCTATTTCAGTTAAATGACATTGTAGGTTTCCATTACAGGATCAGGATGAGGAGAGAGAATTGCAGTGTCATCTGCATAAGTTGTGAAAAGGGTATGTCGGTTCGGATAGGAATGTCTGCAGTGTACATTGTATAGAGTATAGGTCCGAGGATACTACCCTGAGACACACCTGCCTCAGAGCGATTTTTTTTTTTTTAATCTTGAATTAAAACTTTGTTCATTGTGCAGTAGCTGAATTAAAGAAGATATCTGTTATTTCATGACTAATTGTTTAGTTCCTATTTTGGCCGATCAGTGTTGTTATCGCAGTCCAAACTTATTGATCTCTTGAATGATCATAATAATTCCCGGTCTATTATAAGCTATGCGCGACTTGCCTGGTTTTATTTTAAGGAATTCCTAGAGCTATTTAATTTTTAATTGCACCAGTAATAACAACATTTCATTTGGAATAATTAAAACATATTATAAACCTGCATTCTTCTCTTTTCTTTATATATTAAATCATTTACTTGTTCTTCATTGCATATCTAATCAATATCATTATACTTAGTTTTTTATTTATTTTTTATTTAAGGAAATGATTTTTATTTTTATATCATTTTATGATAATTAAATTTTCATCATACTCTGAATCTCGGCAGACGGATGTCCGTCCATCATATTGTAGATTAGAAGAAATATTTTTGTAATTGCTATTCTTTTTCAGTTTCTCTTATTTAATTAAGATATTATTATTAATTTTTTCTCAGCATAGCTGGGAATTATTATTATTATTATTATTATTATTATTATTACATACATAGTATTATTATTTTCAGAAAGAAAGGGTGACAATTTTTATAGTTCATGATTCGGGTGAAAAAAGTTTTAAAAATGAATGAACACTTTACTAAATTAAAAGAAATAAGAATATTTTTATTTATATAGGTCAACATAAAAGTTACAATTTAGGTCACATTGACCTAATAATCTAGATTTTTTATTTCGGAATTCCGCTTTATATTTATTGAAAATAAACTCAACGACTTAAAATACCGGACACTCATACGGAAGAAGAATACCATATCTTTGTAATACTTTCAAAAACTATATATTTTTTTATTTTCTCTTTTTTTTTTCTCTCTTTGGCCATAACCACCAACATTTTTGTTTGTTTTATTAACAACGGTCAAACGTAACTATTGTTTATAGACATATTTGTATTCTTATTGTAGGCGTGTACTACTTGGAAGCGTAAAAGGATAAAAACGCTTAGTGAAGCACGTAAATCCACTAGGATGCAATACGAGGTAATTACAAAGAATAACAAAGATGGCTTGGTATTTTTTTTACCTTGAAGATGCGATCAGGATGAGCGAGAAGCGTATGCTTAGCTGGAAAAGCTGTGAAGGACGCTATGAAGCGTAAAAGGTATAAAGGAGGCATATGTGTAAATATGTTCGTGTATGGGCTTGTGTGTGTGTGTGTGTGGAGGTGGAAGCTACGGGAAAGGTAAATCGGTAAGTGAAACGGTAAGGCCAGGACACACGACGCGGGCGATTCCCCGGAAGGGCAGTCCCCCATCCAGGCGATGTTTTTAGTGCAAGAACACATGAGATGGGCGATCGCCCGACTGGAAGTTCCCCATTCCATGCATTTCTATCTGAGAACTAGCAGATTCTCACTGGGCGGAGGCGAGAGATAGGCTGAGGAAGGGCTGTCCGTCCGGGTGATCGTCCGTGACGTGTGTCCTGCCTCATAGGCCCCAATGCCTCTCTCCCTTGCCTCACGGGCGATCACCTGGCCCGGGCGTCCTTTGTTGTAGAGAATACTCACGGGTGATTTTAGAGCCCGGACGGGCGAACGCCCGGAAGGATATCGTGTGTCCTGGCCCATTCACTCCAATGTACTCCCCTTCTACACGGAGCACGGATAGCACTCGGACGGGCGATCGCCCGTGTCGTGTGTCCCTGGCCTAAGAAAGCGTGCGTTTGGTGATGCGAATAAGTCCTCTCGAAAGCAGAGAAAAATCTGTGTTATATACACAACAAAACCCGAGGAGGCAATGAATCTTGAAAAAGAAGCATTTAAGATTTTGATGCAGTAGAATTACACACATATTTTCACTAGAAGAGAACAAGCAAGCAAGTGACGAAAAGGGATGACCTAGCCAGAGAAAAGGGAAAACCAACGTCTGGTAATGCGAAAGAAGATGCGAATCACCCCAACACGCCAGAGAATTGGCGGGTCGAAAGAAGGATGTCTGGCCGGACAATGTGCGCGCGTGTGTGTGGAAGTTATAGTACTACTGACAGAAAAATCTTGCAAGACGACGAAATACTTATATTAATTAATAATTTTATTTAAAAATACCTTAATAATACTTAAAAGACGTTAGAGCGATAATGTAAAAATGTATTAATGATTATCATCTGGTTTTCTCATAACAGCGCGAATTATCGCTTCTGGTTTTGTGTAGAGCCCCAAGTTTCCTAGGTACCGAATGAAATAAGTGACCCGATTTCATCTAGCAAAAATAGTATCCCATTTTACAACAAGAACAATTCGGAGCTGTTCTACATTGGATGAAAGCGGCGAATGATATCTAACGCGTCTCCTAAATTGTTTTATGTGCGCTTTTACTGAATAGTTTTTTCTGTTTTCGATGAATTTCGAAGAACTCCTCACGAATTTCATCAAATGTGTTACACTAATTCTAAAATTTGTCAATTTCAATTTTGAAAACTAGAGTAAGAGAAAGTTGAGTGAGTGTTTCACACCAGATTTTTTTTTATTTTAATAGCAGCATTTTAGGCATTATAGCTGTAAACAGATTTCCACTGAATATAGTTGTAAGTGAGCGACCTCTTTGAAATTCAACAAACCACAGACCATAAAGGAAAGAATTTCTCATTCATATAACGCATTTTTCTTTTCTAGTAAACAACAAGTACTTGAGCAGAGTAAGGAAAAATGGAAATGGAATGAGAATGGAGTTAATAGTTATATTTTGTATGTATATACACATACAAATACAGATGATGTATATATGTGTGTGTGTAACAGACAACTTGGCGACAGACATTCATATTGATCCTAAAACAAAAAATTAATTGCTAAGAAGTTTGGCAACTTTTCCAAATGTTTTTTTTTATATTCTGCACACATAGACTGTGTTTTATATTTTGATATTGATTTAGTGAAAATTGCTAACTCTAATTAAAATTTTGGGGATAGATTATTCACCCGAATTTCTCATGGCATTTCCCAACTTCCGGTCAACAAATATTATCGAACATTGAAATTTTACTTTTCTTCTTACTGCTGTTGGAATAAATGTTAAATTCCTCCCAGTGTGTGTGTCTTCAACAAATTATCGCAGTTATGAAAAATTACAGGTACCTTAACTTGGTATTTCGTTTACGGAATCTACATGAAGATTTCGATTAAATATATTTTACTCGTATTATTGTGGTATAGGTCCGTCCGGTAGATATAAACTTCAATTTTGCCATTGGCAAACTTAGGTTTAGGTTTCGGCAGGAATGTGTGCATTTGCTTTGTTTATTCAATATTACAATTAAAATTAAAAAAAAAAAAAAATCTGGTGTGAAACACTCACACAACTTTCTCTTTCTCCAGTTCTCAAAGTTAATATAATTGACAAATTTTATAGATTGTCACTGAAAAAAACTGTTCAGTAAAACCACACTTCCGGTTTACTAATTTCCTTGAAACTCAGAATTTAGCTATTTATTTATTTCTAATTAATTTTGTTTGGATGATAGAGTTGTATAATCAACTATAAGAGCACGTTAGAGAAAAATATAACCCTACCCCTCCCCTCAAAGTGCTCTTAAATGAATTTTCCCAGAGAAATGTTTGATAAAAAAGTTATAGATCTTTGTATGTTTAGTTTATATTAGAAGTTTCAAGAAAATCGTTGGAGCCATTTTTTGAGAAAATCGCGAAAAAGTGAAAAAATCATTTAGTAAAGTTATGAAGAAAACGCACTTCCGGTTATCCGATTTTTCCAAACTCGGAATTTCAACAACATATTTAATTTTAATTTACATTATTTAGATGATAGAATTGTCTAATAAACTGAAATAGCACTTTAGATGAAAACCTAACCCTACCCCTCCTCCATAAGTGCCCTTAAATGAATTTTTCCAGAGAAAAGTTTCAAATAAAAGTTGTAGCTCTTTGTATATATAGTTAATATACCATGTTTGAAGAAAATCGTCGGAGCCGTTTTTGAGAAAATTGCAAAAAAGTACAAAAAAAACTAGTAAAGTGGTACTTCCGGTTGAGAAATTTTGACAGATAACGTAGGGTCAGATCCATGGTGATACCTAAACGCAATATCAAGTTTCAACTTTCTACGGTTTTTTGTTTTTGAGCTATGCTATTCACAGTACATACACACACACTCACACAACCATTTGCTAAAAATCACTTTTTTGAACTCAGGGAGGGAAGGGATTAGCTCAGTGGTAGCGCGCTGGACTAGCAACGCGGAGATCACGGGTTCGAATTCAGTCGTGCTGCCCTTAGATTTTCTCTTCCTAGGAGCCCCTACAGCCCACTGCCCGGTGTGGACAGTGTTGTCTGTAACGGGAGAACACTGTCCGGAGGCCGGCAGTGCACTGAGAAGGCTCCGGGCGCAAATGACCACAGATGTTGAGACGCCTTAAATAAAAAAAAGTAAAAAAAAAAAAAAAAAAAAAAAAAAAGAACTCAGGGAACCTCAAGACGGATATTTCTGGTGTAAACTCGATATCGAAAATTTGACGCCATTTCAGTACTCGAGTAAAAATTAAATGTAACTTGTACAGTTGTTTACATTGATTATACATTTACTACGGTACTTTACTGGTGTAATGTATTGGAGTAGATGTGTTGTAGTGAGTATGCTGTGCGGCATGAGCGGTATTAAAAGGGCTTATGTGTGATTTTGTTTTAGAGAGAGATATGTTTAAGATATAATGAAGAAGTCTCCACTGCTTACAATAAATAATTTAGACTATATTTGAATTATAATAATTGAATAACAATTACAAGTTAATTGTGATAAATGTAAAAGACATAAAAAAAGAAGAAACTCTTCGACTTATTGATTTAATCTCAAATGTTCATGTATCACTAACTGGCACACTGATGTTCTCTCTCGAATGAATGCTGGTATGAAGGCAGAAAAATTAGACACTTCAAACAAAGCTCCTGGTGGTAGTTAAGACCTGCCCTTTATTTATGAGGTCATCAAGGGGTTAAAAGACTGTAATGTGATAACAAGAAGGAGTGATAACAAGAAGGAAAATATATAATTTTTAATTATAAAAAATTATAACTAGTGGTGCCAGCCAGTCGCTATTATTCAGGTCAAGAGCCGCGGTCAGTGCACGGTCAAAGGGACCGCCAAGGACAGGAACCGCCAAAGACACACTGCTTTCAAAAGGGTCATTATACGCTCAGTATACAGAAGCCGCCTGGCCAATATACAAGGGTCAACAAATCACTCAAAAGACCACCTCACTCAAAAGACCACCTGGCTACAGTCATTTGATAACCGCCAATAAACAAACACTCAAAATACCGACCACCTGGCTGCAGTCTTTTTATAACCGCCAACACCTGTTGCCCGACCTATTCAAGACCTAGGGTCAACATACGGCAAGAGATGTTTTAGTGTGGCCTGTAATTACACACTTGTCAATGTGTGAGTGATGGCAATATAACGTCTCTCCACAGGAAGAGGGGAGGATTATTCTTCAGTATTTTATCAGCGTAACATCAAGATTCTACCAGTGACATAATTCATACATCGGAGCACGTCCCTATCAAAGTATTTAAACATATTGATTAATCATCATTATAGTTGTGCATTCTAGTTACAATTTAAATCATTTTAAATTAATTGTAGTTTATCTTTTCAAACGTTTAAATTATTGTTAAAATATATATATATCTATTTTCGTAAATTAATAATTCATATTCCGAGTAACAACTCTCTAAAAATCTCTAACTAACTCCCAACTATTCATCGCATCATAACCCTCACCAAGACATCTGATTCCATTACAAGACAAAGAGTGGCTGAGTTCTCCGACTACTCTTGTAACGGTGTCTTGTACGTGCGTGTTGACCCTTTGCCAGCCAACGTACAATTTTCCTTTTAAAACTGATTTTATTTAAAATATAAAAATATTTCCACTTATTTCTATTTTCCCATTTACTTCTTCCACAACACTAGGCACTAGGCAATCCGTCCAGTAAAGTTTCATAACAAAAGTATAGATAATCAGTGCAAACAAAATGTCAAATGTTATCCAAAAAATTTAGGTATGTAATTTTCAATTAACTATTCAAGTGTGTACTTTTATTTAATTTTTTATTTTAATTGTAGTATTCAATAGACAAGCAGACATTCGTGCATGAACTGGAGTTTGTATCTAACACATCCATACCACATTAATAAATTACAATAAATAATAATAAAACCCTACGGCGCAACAGGCCATGAAGGGCCAACAAGGCTTGCCAGACGGCGATTTGAATAGGGGGGGCATGTGGAAGCACGCCGCAATTCCTAGGTCGCTTAGTTCTGGCCTTCGCCACCTAGGGCGCTATTAACTGGAGCTTTCCACTTTTTATCACGATGCTGGGTCAACACCGATTTTGTCCTCACGAGAATCGAACCCTGAATTCTCGCACGAAAGGCGAGTGCGCTAACCACTAGACCAACGCGTGAAGACAATAAATAATAATAGGACAACTTAAAACTCTCACAGTTTACTAAATATGCATTTTTTTGTTTTAATTTTTCACAATATTCTCAAAAACGGTTGTAATGATTTTCTTTAAACTATGTATACTATCTAAACACATCATTTATAAAGGGAAAAATTGTTTTTTTTTTGTGTGAGGTTCTAGGGAAACTGTAGCATTAAGTATCACTTCACAATAATTAAGGCGCTGTTAACTATATAATATTAAAGTACGAGGATCATTCAATAAGTAACGAGACAAATCGCTGTAGAAATAAACGATTTATTTAATCAATACAACATCTTTGGCTACTTTTCAACATAGTCCCCAGCAACATTTATACACTCGTCCCATCATTCTTCTAATTTGTGTATGCCTCTGGCATAAAATTCTGAGTTGACCTCGAAGCCACTTTTGCATCTGATTTTTTAACTTTTTCAATGGATTGAAAATGTTTCCCACATAAAACCTCTTTGAGGGACCCAAACAAATGTAAGTCCGATTGGGCGAGGTCGGGGCTGTAGGGGGGATGTGGAAGTATCTCCCACCCCACGTTTCAAGTGTTTCTTGAGTTAACTGTGCCATGTGTGGGCTCGCGTTGTCATGAAGTAAAAATCACGCCTTTATTCAAGAGTTCACGACGATTCGTTCGATTGGCAGGCCTTACTTTGTTTGTGATACATATCACTGTAATACTAGTTGTTTGATGGTTCGTTTATCTTCAAATACATGCGAGATTCGAGGGAGGAAGTTGCAACTTCAACCGATCGTTCACTTTGTTGCTCGTTACGGACAGTTACACGGCCATTTTTAAAGTGTTCTACCCATTTGTAAAGGTTCGAATTGTTCAAACAATTATTCCCGTACACTTTCAACATTCTTTCATGGATTTCACTACCTTTGATACCCTCCTCTGCAACTAAAAGTCTAATCACTGAGCTTTGTTCTTTCGAAGTGCAATGCTCAAGTGGACTCACCATTGTTAACTGAATACATTTGAGGTTATGCTTACCTCATGAGAAACTAAGTACAAGGATGCCAACTTGACGCACTGAAACTATTGTATTGATTAAACAAAAAGTTTCTGAGCTACAGCGATTTGTCTTGTTACTTATTGAATGACCCTTATATGTCATTCGCGTGTCCTCACGCGTTGGTCTAATGGCTAGCGCATTTGCCTCTGGTGGGAGAATTCGGGGTTCGATTCCCGTGAGCGTAATGTCGGTGTTGACTGACTCAACATCGTGAGAAAAATTGGGAAGCTACAGTTGGTAGCGCAGCTAGGTAGCGAAGGCCGGAACTAAACGGCGAGGGAATCGCGGCGTGCTTACCACACGCTCCCCAATGCAAATCGCCTTTTGGTAAGCGTTGGCCCTTCAGGGGTCGTTGCGCCATAGGCTTATTTTACGTTTTTATTCAAAAGTATTACTAGAATTCAAAATTTGAAGAAAATCGGTCAACTGGGAAAGACGATTTTACAGAATAGTTTTTCTGAGTTTTTTGAAATGTTCTCGAAAACCGCCTCCAACAGTTTTTTTTAAACTTGAATACTAACTGCACAAAATAAATCTGTCACTTTTATTTGAAACTTTTTTCCGCAATATTGATCTTTAGGTGTATTTCGGGAGGGGGGAGGGGGGAGTTAAGTCTTAAAAACTTAAAATTGCACAGCCAACATTTTTGCAGGCTTTGAATGGCACCGCCATTAATGGTGGTCTTCTATATACGTTCGTATCTACAGCAATTATATATTTATTAAAATTCCACATTAAAACAAAAACTATTGTTATTTACAGTATGAGAAACTCGTGTAAATATTTTACAAACAGATTTTGTGGAAAAGAGGGATAAATAAAGTTATGGTTATAAATTTCGTTTATGTTAATGAGGGTTAGTGTAGAACTTGACAGAATTGAAATAGCGTATATTTACTTTATTCGTTGGTCCAATATTTGAACTCAATACACTTTGTATGAACATCTCTATGGAAACATTTGGCTGCTTTCCAAAAAAAAAAAAATAGAAAGTAGACCAACACAATTCAACAACAACCACTTTCAGACGCCAGGAGTGTAGGGGTCCAACTGGCTAGTTTATTGATTAAAGTTTACCAACAAGATAGTAAGTGTAGTTTTCTCACGTAACCCAACTAAGTTGCTTGCAGGGAATTAATACGCGTTTCTCTTTGTACATTGCCTGCGATGTAGTTTCTCTTGTTAAAGATTGTTAAAGTTTTTGTCCATCCATTGCTAAAAGTCACCTCTTCTTGTTTCAAATTTGGGGGGGGGATAATTAAGGGAAAATTTCAAGGATTGTATTGTAATTATTGCACACCAGGTTAAAATATTAACGAAAAAACTGCCAAAAAACTAGAGCAAAAATCACACTTTCGATTTTTGTTCAAACTTGGAATTTTGGCAACATATAGGAATTTTTCTATAAATTTTTATAAATGATAGAACTATAGATTATAGATGGCAAAGAAAGGGCGGACGCCCTGGCGAGGGAGGGCTCGAAGGTTACCTTCATAGGGCCCGAGCTCTTCTGCGGGTTGCCCAGGGAGGGCCTGATTCAAGCTTCTATCAAGGATTGGATAGAAGACCATCGTGTGCAATGTTGGAAAAGAACACCAAGGCAGAGGCAGGCTAAATTCTTTGTTAAGAGACATTCTTTTACCAGGGACCTTCTCCGAAGGGATATAAGGCTAATAGTGGTTCTACTAACAGGACATCGTAGGCTAAGTAGGCACATGCATCAATTACTACTTGCAGGCAACGCGTTATGCCGATTCTGCGAGGCTGAAGAGGAAACCCTGGGCACACATCCTTTGTGAGTGTACCGGCCTGATGAGGACAAAGTTTCTTCAACTGGAAATAACCAATTCTGAAGCCATGAGCTTCATATATGGAGCCACTTTCAGCTTGATTAAGAGGGTGAAGCTGAGGATTTGTATAATCTTTGGGGATTCACAATATACCTCTTTAGGTTTATTCAAATTACCTCATTCCAGGTTGCAATGGAATGAGGTTCTGCCCTCCCCGTCCGTCAAATCTAATCTACACACTCACATATTCGGCCGAAGCTTTGGCGATACAAGTGTCTTTAAAGTGGTGTAAGCAACATATTACTTATTACTACATTGACGGCATTGCTAATCGTTTAGTTTCCAAAATAGTTTAAACTATGCGGAATCCAGGGAGCACCAACGTGGAGGTGATCAGCTTCACTCCCCAAAAAACACATGAAATACTGATTAGACAGCCGCTGCCCAGTTGCCTGCCAAGAAAAGTAGTCACAGCCAATTTCCGACTTCTGACTGGGCATGACTATCTCCAGGTTCACCTGAATAGGGATAGGAATTGTTGACTCCCCTATGTGTCCCCTCTGCCTAGAGGAGCCGATGGATGCTGGACATCTAAACTCCTGCCAGTCTCTGGATATTGTCCGCGATAAAGCTTATAGGAATGACATGGAGAAGAACTCCGCAATATACTGGACTGCTAGATACCTGATAGCTGAAAAAGCCCTGCAAATGGCGTAATAAAAAAAAAAAAAAAAAAAAATTACTTATTACTAGAGGGCTTAAAACAACGATTCTTAACCAGGACTGCGGGCACTCCCTAGGGCGCGAATGTCAGTGAAAGATTTCTTTCATATTTGTAGATTTTCTTTTTCGAGTAACACCTTTGTAATTGACTGGAGGAGCTTACTTACTTGAGGTATGTACTTCTAGACTGGGTACCAGGTCATATGGCCATGATGGGAAATTTTAAGGGTGAGAAGGTGGATAGGTTTGCCAAATTAGACGCCTCTCTGCGTTTCATTGGTTCCGAGCCTGTTTTTAACTGTATCTTTAGACACATGTCTGTCTGAAACTTGCAATCATGCATAGTTTCACAGCATTAATAATCTCTGTGGATGAACTCAGTGGATTTGTCGGCCATTCTAAGATGGTCATTGGAGGTCCGGGACAGAGCTGTTAGTGAGATGTAGCTATGTCTTTCAACCGGTTGGATCACTTACTGGGGGCATTGTGGATTAAAGGATTCATTTTTATATCATTGTACTAACAGGAGTAAGAGTAGGTCGTGTGATTGAGGTTTTTTTTTTTTCTTGGAGGCCTCAAATTATGTATTTCCGGAGAAAACTCATTTTCGAAAGTTTGACACGTCGCAATACTTCCTTTTAGGAAGTTTTAGGTTTAGAGAATGTAATAGAATATAGCAGAATTGTAATATATAAAAGAAACATTATATAACCATGTTCAGAATGTAAATTATATTAGCCTGGCAGTGAGTTACAACTACATTGAACTTGATGGTGACAGTATAAACCTCGTGCCAAAAATATTTGGGACCACTTGTTTCATATATTGTATCTACATGTATATTTAGTAAGAAAATATTTGGTTGTGTTATAAAAATATATTTTGAGGCTGGTTTGTTTATTTGTATTATTCTTTATCTTTATATATAAATAAATTTTATCATTAGCTTTTTTCTTCAATAAAATTCACTGGGGTATGTTATTATTATTATTATTTTTTTTTTTACGGGCTCAAAAATTATTCATGGAATATCGAATAAAAGCAATCACAATACACTTGGCCGCCCCCTGTTTACCATATATATATTGTTTTAAATATTTATCTATACAACGTATTATTTTCCCTTTCTTCTGAAAATGGAAAGTATTCCATTCGTGTCACATATTTCCTTGGTCCCTTGGGTATGAAAAAGAGGTGCTTTTAGAGAAAGTTATGTGTCTATGGTGTGTGTTTGAGAAAGGGAGAGAAAAAGGTTCATTACTCCGTCGTGAAAAAATAAAAAAAAAAACAAACACATAAATTCGAACTTTATAGGTATTCCGTTTGAGGAGTAAGGATTTCCGTCAGGGAGGAAGGATTTCGTCCAAATATATTGTGTCAATTATTTTTAATTCTAGGAATCGGGGGGCACCCAGCATGGAGTAAATAGAGACCTAAGCTAAAGAAGCACATTGTGCCCGCACATTTGTTTCATCTTACATCAACCCCCGTTTCATTGGTAAATGCAAGGATTGAAGGCAAGAGAAATTTTCAATTTATGGTACAAGGAAATTCCTAGCTCGAACTCTAGGAACTGTTCTAAATGCAAAATGCATTTACCAAATGCATCCTCCAGATATAATGGAGTTGATGAGGAGAGAAATTGGGATTGATTAATTAGACGAGGTATGAAGACACTGTTATAGTATAGCTATAAGTTTACACTAACTGCACTGGACTTGTAATGATTTTATAGAATAAAGGGTTAGAGTAGAGTTATGACACGATGATACGACACGATACGATATATGGTTGAATCTGATAGATAGCTCTCTCTCACTGGCTTATATACAGGTTCTCCCCACTCTAGCCTGCTTAAGAGTGCCAGAAGAGTCTGTTTTTCTCTCGGTCGGACCTGTGTTCTCTCTGTTGCCATTACATAGAGTAGTTTTCTATGGAGGCAGCGCGCTGTAACCATGACTTGTGATCCTCCTTTGCTTATTCTCCGCTCTGCTGAGCAGATATAATGTGCGGGAGCTTACTAGGTTCTCCAGGAATAACTTGGAGTGCACTCATCTGATACGGAGTATGCTTTCATATGGAGCTAATTCTCATGGAGATGTCGCAGAAAGATTCAGGTCATAGAGCCAGCTCCTCTGCTAATCTTTGTTTATCTAGAATACCTCTGTGCTCTGGCATCTAACTTAGCCATAGGCTATTTTGTAATTCACCAAGGACTCCAGTTCCTTACGACATTCCATTATTAATTTTTGATCTGAAGAGACTTGGTAGTGCGGTCTCGAATGTCCGAGAAAATTGCCAGTCTTCTGGTATGCTTGCGCTGTAGGTGCTAGGTATAATCAAAAATGGCAAAAATTTCAACCTCAGAATACCTGTAGGGTTCTGCAAAGACAGTTGTCCTGCTGGTGACAGTATGTCAATTACTTAATTTATTTGGAGAATACCCTCCCATTGTTAGTTTTTTTCCATGATAGTATCCATACCATGAGAGAGTTTATTAAATAATTCTACATGCTCCATAAAGATATAATACATGTAATTTTATTACAATTAATAAAAACAATTTTATTACAATTAATGTGATTGTTGAATTCATAAATTTAGAAGAGAAATATACAGAAGATGATCAAATGTAAATTGATTTTTTTTTTTTTCTTTTCAACAAATTTAACCTGATTTATAAAATTTTAAAATCCCATTTTTTTTAAGAAACAACAAGAATTTATCAATGAATTGTTTGTGTAGTAGGAGTTGTTCTGAAAGTGGCCATTTATGACTCGTTGTCAGGATGTAACTTATGAAAGGTGGTCTGTATCTTTCCAAGATTGAACAGTGATATACTCATATCAAGTGTGTAAAATCTTGAATTCCTTCATTTATTACAAGGGCTTGTTGGAGATTCTATTATGTTACACTTATTTAAATAACTGTCGGCATGGGCCATGTCCTGACAATATATGAGTCAGACGGTAGTCCATTTCTAAGTCTATTTTCCTACTATCCTTAATGTCAGGAAAGAATTTCTTTGTTGTTCTCCCTTTTTCAGTTTGTTGCCATCTCATTTCCCAATCAGATTCACTTCCGGTCTTTAAAATACTTTTGAAATAGTTTTTGGATATTTAGTGTAGGAATATACCAGACTTGTATCTTGCGCCGCTCTTTTTGCCAGGTGATCTACTTCTTCATTCTTTATATGTTCTGCATGTGCTTTGATCCACTCTATGTTACCTATCTGGCCTTTTTCTTCTCTTGAGTGATCCAACCGCGAATGTCTTCTATTAATGGAGAGCCTATACTGTTGTTTTTTTTATTTTGTCTATTGCTATTTGATTATCTGTGAAAATATTTATATTTTGAATAAATTCACTAGTATTGAAATATATCCATCCATTCCATGCCTTTAGCTATCGCAAGAGCTTCCGCTTGATTGTTCGAACACAGAGAATACAATCTGAATTTTTGTGCAGATATCATTGTCTCTTTCATATATATTATAAAAGCACGTTCTACATTATCTTCTGTTTTCGAATCATCGGTATATATTTCAATCAGTTCCCCTTCTTTCATAGTCTTTTCAATTTTCTTTACTTTTCCAGGATGTAGTCACTTCTTATAGTGAACTGGGATATCATATTCATCTAGATCCTCTCTTCCTCTGTTTTTCAGGATGTCATACATACCCACTTATTTCACGGAGTTTTATTGAAATAGGTACGATGTTTGCGATTACACACGCGACTTCATAAGATATGGATCTATAACCTTTTATCATACGAAGAGCCCATAAGTCTCTGAAATCTCTCCAATTTTTTTCAGATTTTTCTTCTTTTTTTATCCCATCGATCCAAACAGCAACTCCATAAGCAACCAATGGAATGAAAGCTCCGTCATAGATAATTTTCAATGCTTCATTGGTTAGTTTAGGAGATTTAGATAAAGTTTTTGAACAGTTATTGTGTGTGTAGTGGAATCATTTGTCTTGATTTCTGAGGTATGAAGTTAGATGTCTTGAAGAGGGATTTATTGGGCGGAAGTTAGTTTAGAGAATTACTAACACTGAATTTATAAAAATAGAATATGTTTTAACAATAATTTGAATGAGCCTAATGGTAACTACAATTAATATGATTTGATAAAAGTAAATAAATAATTTTAAGAGTTAAATAACAAATAATTTAATATGATTAAAATAAATAAACTAATATGCACAACTATGAAAATAATTATAAGTAAAACCTTGTTTAGGGACGCGCTCGGAACTCAAGTATAACTGCTGCTGTAAAATGATACTGATATAATGATGTGGCTACTCGTATAATGATGAATGATATAATGATCCCCTCTTCCAGTGGGGCGAAGTTTATATTAGTCTTACTCACACACTGTCAAGTGTGTAAGTAAGTTCTCACACTAAGACATCTCTAGTAGCGTGCGACCTTGGTTAGGTCGGCGACCAGTGATTCAGGTCAGTGGCCAGATTTGGTCGCCATTGGCGACTTTCAAAGACCAGGTGGCTTCTGTTCAATAGACAGGGCTTTATCGGTGCTTGTCTTTGATACCTTTGTATTCAAAAGTTAGCGGCCGGCTGTGGGGCCACTAGTTATAAATTATTCTTTCCTTTTGTTATATTTTGTGAAGGTTTTGACATTGCTTTGACATTGCTATGTCATTCATTACATGTGGATGCATGGCAAGAGCTTTATCAACGCTACAAAGAAAAGAAAGGCAGATATGAACGCAGATATGCAACCTCAAATCGCTCCCTCTTTGAGCCATGGCTTTTGATAGTGTAGGGTGAAAGGCAGTTTTACACAACGATAATGCGACTTAACCATAACCACATGATAGCGCACCTGATATGCAAAATGAATTGTCACAAACAATTCATTAAAATGTGAATGTAGTGACCAGAGAAGATGGTGAATTTAATCATTTCCATCCTTACTTGCAGTAAATTAAGGCTCAAAACGTGAAAAAGAAAAATTTTAAGTGAACTGTCCGCACATATACGATTCTCACTGGTAGCGCTAATACCATTTTAGCCATAATTAATCCAGAAGCGCTACAATGCATATACAATATCCTTAAAGGGAATAGAATATTGAATCTGACCCATGGAGAACAGGTCTTTAGGACTTCAACATACACAAAACACACATTTCTATAAACACATTGTAACGAAAAAAATATTTTTTTATGTTAATTAAATTTTAAATTTTTTGGGGGGAATTCATAAGTTTAATCCTCGGAAACAATAGTTGTTCCATTTTAATACTTGGCCGTATAAATAATTGTGCCGTTCGCATAGAATTTATCTTTTATATTTTAGCAGATGATTATAAAAGAGAATATTGTTGACAGTTTAAACTATTGCAGGTAAAGTTGTTTGACAGATAATTCTATCACAATGTATTGATATCATCAGTATAAAGGTGTTAATAGTATAGATAAAACAAGAGTGTTAGTTCATCCTTTGTAACAGATGGTTATATCCCCTTTCCCACTCAATTTCCGCCGCACTAGCTCTTCTCTCTACACTTCCACTAGAGTAATAAATCATCATAGAATTTTCCCATCGTGTTTCAAAAGCACCCTCTCTTCATCCTGTTTCATTACTGTTAAAATTTTAATTAATTTCAATTTGTTTTTGTTTTTTAATCTTTTTAGTTTTACTAAAGAGGAAGTATTACGATTATGGCAAATTTTCAAAATTGAGTTTTCACCAGAAATGTTTGAGGTCCTCTGAGTTCGAAAAAAATGTGTTTAAGCGAATAGGCTTTGAGTGTGAAAAATCTTGGGAAATTCAAATTTTATGCTCCTGTTAAAAAATCTAATAAGCAATGGCTGGCCTAGATACTTATCAATCAGAGTGGGTTTCAAATCATTGCGGGATTGTCAGGAATGAGTAGGCAAAGGTAGGCTCTGCATTACTAAAACCTAGCCTAGATCTGGGCTTTGTTGGCACTAGCCGCATATTACAGAATTCACGCACAGATGTGCATTCAGGAAAAAACATGTGGAAGCTGTTGCCGATGAATGTATAATCCTCTGCTTCTGCAACAGATGAATGTAACAAATTTCCGTCTGCTGTTGGGACATGACTTCTTAGCTAGGTAGCTCCACAGAATTGGGGTTTGTTGCTACACATATTTGCCCACTCTGTTGTTACAGTCCTGGAAAGTTAGTATTTTTGAAAGTCGATAGATTGCGGAGGAGAAGTAGAGGTGAGGAAGGTTTTAGAACGAAAGATTAGGAGAGATGCAATATGGTGACTTGTGAGTTGAAAAGAATCTATTTTTGTTTTTAAAGAATCTGTGTAGAGTACATTTAGTTTTGGACATTTCCTCGAATCTTGCATGAAATCAATCTAATTGGTAGAAAGAGTGGGGCAACTATATTAGAGAGTGGAGACAGGGGTAACTATATTTTATTTTCAATTTGGCAAAGGTAACACTGTTAATAATGGAGACATGGATGGCGAGACCATCTTTTGGTCTGTTCGGCTCTCAAAGATGTGCAACTCTCGAAGAAGTTATTAGTTAAAAAATCATTAAACGGAAATGCGACTTTACCGAATGATTTATTACGATTTTTTCGAAAGTAGTTCTAACGATTTACTTTAAACATTATAAACTATCCACCCCCGCCCCCACACTGCTTCTTATCATTTTTGTTTCAACCATGTTTCCAGGACAATTGATTATTTTCCCGCGCCTTCCCGCCATCCCCATTCCCACCTTTTCCGGCGACATCTGCGCCTGGGATGGATTCAGGGATTTGTTCAAATCCTTGGTTATAGACCAGCCCTCTCTGTCTGATGTGGAGCGACTCCACTATTTATTTGGATCCTTGTACGGCCCGGCCAGAGCCATCATTGCCAACATCCCACCAGAGGAGAGACAGTTTCCTCACGCATGGGGCGCTCTCTGCAGGACCTATGATAACCGCCGGCGATTTGCCGAAACACTCCTGTCGAGTGGTGCTCGGTTGTCCGCTGAATATATCGAGCGACTCTTGGCCGGTCCGGTCGAGGCTGCTGAAGCCTTGCTTAAAGTTGTCGCCCCGGACCTGATGTCCTTTCTAGTTTTTTCCTTGCTCGCCAGACATTTATAGCCCCCCAACCAAGGAAACCTTTGAAGAGAGGCACATTGAACGGGAATTCCCAACGGTGTCCTAGCTCAAGGGATTTCTGCTACAACGACTTCTCGCCTTGCAGCTCTCTCCACCGCCATCTGCCGTTCGCTGTCTCGGCCTCCTTCTCCTTTCACACGCCCCGACGGCTCTCGCCCTCAACGTCGTCTTACCCCACCGCGTCACGCCACACGCCTTCGGTCATCTCCTCTCATGTCCCCCCCACTACCGCTTCTTCTTAATGAAAATCTCCCCCTCCTTCCGAATGTAATTATTGCCGCCGACCTGACCACACTATTTGCCAGTGCAAGGAGTTCAAAACTATGCCAGTTACTTCGCGGCGGACCTTTGTGGTCGAAAATCGTATCTGCCTTTGGAAGCAGAGCAAGGTTAAGCTTTCGTTAAAGTACCACTTTATTGTAGTGCATGGTTCTAGATGAATAACTGCATAAAAAATATAAATGTATTGTAGTGGAGTTTTTGTGTGACAGGGACTGAGAAAGTGTTGTAGAAAAAAAATACGCTGACTGAACACTGCATATTAAATAAGTAAACCCACTGCAAAGATTATGCACAGTTAAACTAGCAAAGTACTTAGGAAGCGTGAAAGAGAATGGTAGGATGAACTGGCAGAGTGACGGGTGTTTTATGACTTCTTGATATAGGCCATAATGAGGAGTGAGTTGAGAGTAGAGTGGATGTATTTTTATACATTTTTTCCACTCCCCTACTACTAATTGATAACTTCTCCTTCCAGGTGGATCACTTTTCTGCTACGACTAGAATCTTAACCGTTTTTTGATGGATTGGCGCAGCTTGTGAGCGTTGCCTCATGATATGTTGCTGGCCAAAAATACGTCACAGCAATTCGTTACGGCCGTCCACATTACATCATGCTAGTATCACTGCTTTTCTGCCCTTACATTTGAAATGTTATTTGGATGGGTTCATTGTTTATTGGCTTGGTCTTCTGGACAGCAATGTAAACAAATGCAAATCTTATCTGCCTTATACCACCACTTCTATATATATATGCTAGGATGAGTAAACTGAGTAAAAAGTTCCCTGTTTCCGAGAAAATTGATCTGTTTTATAATTTTGATATTTACAGTAAGTGAAAGTCAGTAAGTGTTTCGACCAGATTTGTAATGATGTATAAAAAAAAAAAAATGACCGTTTTTATAAATAAAGAAGTTCATTGGACTTTAAAACCCATCCACATAAACACGATATTGTATTAAATAAAGCAGTGTTTCTATAAATATTATATCCCCCTTCAAATTTGTCAGTTCAATTGTGTGTTTATTAGAAAAATATATCGTATTTCTTACAATATACTAGTAATTTTACATCACTACTCGTAAAAAACCTTGTACAGCTGTTGAAGCTATGTGTGCGTTCTATGTTGAAATCAAAGGGGGTAGATGTCCTTGATCACCATACTGCTGCCCCGGACATTGGTTTCAAAAATTTAATAGTAGTGATTACGACCTTAGAAAGAATTTATTAGTGAAGAGATTTTATCTACAAATTCTTTAATATATTTCTTTATTGTAATAGATTCATTTTTTTTCTTTGATCTTTTTATTTTTTTAACCAATAAATCACGTTTATTTTTTTTCTTTTATGCGAATGGGATTTTAGTGGTATATTGGTGACATAATGCTTTTCTCCATACGTATTTCAGTATAACATTTGGTAGCAACATCTTTATAATTTAAAGGGTAACGAAGTGTTCATGAAATCTTCCACTATTAAGGAAAATTCGTCATACTAGCGGTGGATTCTTCATTTTGAAACCATACATTCCTACCGGATGCATTTGAACTATACATTCCTCCCAGTCACTGTGTGTGTATGTAAGTGGGCAACAACTTTTACAGCTAAACTTTCTCCCTGAAAGCAGTCCCTAGGACCATCCACTACATGCTAGGAAGAAAAATGGGAATTCAAAGCCGCCAATCTCTGAGGCTTTAACAAATCGCAAGATCAACTTTGAAGGGTTAACACTTGGAGATAGTTTTCACCAAAGCTAGTTATCCTAATTACTCGACAATTAGAACAAGAAATAGTTCTTATTAGCCACATCTTCTTCTTTCTTGGCATTGCAGCCTATGTAGGGTCCTAGCCTCCACTTGAGATTCCGAGACGTGTTAAGGTTTTGCGGGGCAGGGTTGTCGGCCCTACGGCCAACCTCCGATACAATGGAGGACCTTGGATTTGAAGGGTTTACTCCCTTTGTCGAAGCTCTCCACGGGAAGGTAGCCCTTGGATGTGTAGTGTATGTGCTTTGGTGTGCATGTATATGTGAATAAGTGTATGTAGTGTAAAGTGAAAGTGCATGAAGTACTGTGCTAGTAATCCGTGGGATTGCAACACCCAGGAAGCTGCATGCAACAGCGTCCCCCTGCGGGAAATTGGCCACATCCCTCTCTTCATATGACTCACAATAGCCAATGTTACCATTCTACATCACGAACATCATCACTCGCTAAGCCATTTTGTTTTCAATATAATCTTTTCTCTTCAAATAGTAACGTTAAAATATAAATGGTGGTGAGTAATTATTGCTTTCTCTTACTCCTAGTAAGAGGATGTATTTGTAATCGTGTCAAATTTTCGATATCGAGTTTTCACCGGAAATATCCGTTTTGAGATCCACTGAGTCCAAAAAAGTGGTTTTTAGCAAATGGTCTGTGTGTGTGTGTGTTGTGTGTGTATGTATGTATGTATGTATGTATGTGAACAGCATAGCTCAAAAATGAAAAGCCGTAGAAAGTTGAAACTTGATACTCCATTTGGGTATCACCATGGGGATTTGACAGTACGTTATCTGTCAAAGTTCTTCAACCAGAAGTACCACTTTGCTAGTTGTATTTTTAACTTTTTTGTGTTTTACTCAAAAATGGCTTCGACGATTTTCTTGAAACTTCATATATAAACTAAACATACAATGATCTACAACTTTTATTTAAAACATTGCTCTGGGAAAATTCATTTAAGAGCACTTTTAGGGGAGGGTGGGGTTATGTTTTTCTCTAAAGTGCTATCAAAGTTGATTATACAATTCCATCGTCCAAAGGTAATTAATTAGAAATAAATAGGCGGTCAAAATTCCGAGTTTCAAGGAAATTAGTACACCGGAATTAGTGCGCTTTTGCTGAACAGTTTTTTTTTCCAGTTTTCGACGAATTTCATTAAATTTGGTACACTAGCTATAAAATATGTCAATTATAATTTTGAGAATTGGAGTAAGAGAAAGTTGTGTGAGTGTTTCACGTCAGATTTTTTTTTTTTTTAAATGACAATTAGAGAAATATTTCTCATATAGAACTATAGATTGTACATCAAGTGAAAATAATGTATTATTTAAATATTTCAAATCGAATTACTTTGCACGTGAAAATCCAGTTTGTAACATTTGAAACTATCGCAAATAATAGCTCTGACTACAATAAAAAAAAAAAAAGTAATAATAATTATTATAAACCAACAAAATTAATATCAAATACATTCATTTAAGGATTACTATAAATTCCAAGTTTGGTAATATAATAGAATTTATTTATCATGATATTTGTTTTCTATCATATATTTAATTTATTTAATTGACCCAATGTTTCCAGAGAAGTGTGTAGAGGATATATATATATATATAGTAGATATGAGTTATCTTTAAAGATAATTGAATTAGTTTAGTGCCTTTTGGTTGTTAGTTTTATAACTATAGTATTATTCTTATATTTTCTTCATTTATTTTAAGCCAACCATATAAATTATAAATTACAAACATATTTCTATTCTATTTGTTTTGTTTTCTTGTAGAAATTTAGTATGAACTATCAAAATTATTTTATGATAGTTAATCCTTTTATTTATAGCCAGAAATTTTTGTTCGGTTTAATTGTATTTTTTAATATATTTCAGTAGTATTTCTTATTATATTATATTTCTGACATATTTCAATTTTATGTCAGTGTTTATTGACACATATCTACGTTGACCATATTTTCTGACTGTGAAAATCGGGGACAAAAGTTGATAACATTTTTCAAAAGTAGCCTAAGTTCATACATACTCATAACAACAAATAAGAACAAACATATTACAAGATTTTATGCTTGTGACATGATTTCGTGACATTTTGATCGTTATTTGAGACACGCGGGAGATACATGCCTTGAAATCGGGAATGTCCCGACGTAAGGCCACTGTACATATAATCACACTAAATGGCCTAACCTTTATGGCCCCCGCCCGCCCCCATTAACAGCTAAAAATCATTTTTCATTTGACTTTAGTTTTTCTTAAATCTGACTGCACTACCCCAGCCACTAACACAAGTACGATACAATAAATATTTTTGTTGATCGATGATTATGTTATGTAGAAATTTGTTGATGATCGGTTCAAGAAAGAAACAATCAATTATGACAAATGTTTCGACTGAGTTTCCTGTCTTTATCAAGGCTTTTAATGTATATATATTGTCTTGAAGATGTGGAAAACAGAATTTTTAGTGGAACCTTAAAACTTACAACACTTTTTTTACAGCACGAAGCATAAAGGAAAGAAAATTAAAAGTTACTAGTTATCATCTCTAGAAAAAAAAAACAACAAATGTATGATTGTTACTAATTATGTATAATTCGAGTGTAAGCCTGAAACTGATCGATGACACAAAGTGAAGCAGACTATCGAGGTAAATTGCTTGCCATAATTTGATTCTATTGGTTATACCATACACCTTTACATACATACGTAACCCACGCAAACCATTCGGTAAAATATTTTTCCTTACTCAGTGAACTTCAAAGCATTTATTTTCTATGAAAACTCAATTTAGAAAATTTAATATTCTTTCCCAATATTTCCTTTTACAACAGTAAAGGTATATAATAAGTTTATTTTATTGGAAAAAAAAAAGTTCATACATCCTGGATTCTACAAAAAAGTTCCTTACATAGGGGAATTATCTTGGTGAGTTCTTCCAGGAAGTATTATTTTCCTCAGCTAGAAAAGCGAGGATTCTATGGACAAACATTGAAGGAATGTTGTGTAAAGATTAAAATTAAAATCGCTAACGATTGTTTGTTCAGTTAATTTTTTAAATGTTCCAAAATATTGTTGATAATTAAATCTTCCGTATCAAAACATGAATTGGGAGCTGAAAAACATTCCGCTACCCTACCACCTACTTCAGAGGTACACTAATTGCAGATGATCATTGAGAAATAATATTTATTCCTTCCCTTAATTGTTTCCTTGTTTAAATATTTTAAATTTAATAAAGATTCATTATCGCACTTGTCCTACTTTTTAATAAGTATTAAATTAGTTTTTCAAGTGTCTTTTCGATGTTTAAAATAAGCTTTATCTTAATTAATTTTAATGATCATTATAATTATTATTATTAATATAGCGAGATTAGTTTATGTTTATGTATTAATTTTGGTATATTCCACGTATTTATTGACAAGAATTAAATCACCTTCTAAGTGGTTACATATGTAATTATAATTTTTTTTAGTTATATAAATAATCAAGACATTGCAACCTTAGTGACTCCATACATAACTTACAAACTTCTCTAGACCAGATAACGGATTGATTTCACAAATGGAAGCTAGATATCAACATACAAAAGACATAGGCAAAGATTTACATAGGCATAAGATCGGTAGATTGCGGTACAAGATCTTCGGCACATTGAGACCGGAGGAAATCGTACTCCAAGGACTGGTGGGGAAGGTCCTGGACCTCATGAAGAGGGGGCTTCCACTACTAGGTTTCGAGGGGTTGGCACAATAAGCCTCAATGGGAGGCTGCGGTGCCTGGGTTTTAGTCCCCCCCCCTGCATCATTCTAATTCTAATTGTTGAACTTTACTTATGGTTGTCCCTCATGACAGTAAGCACTGCACGAAAATAGAACAGTGATCCACTTATTTTCGAGTTTGACCGGCTAAGGGTTTTTTTTCGTTTAGCGGGTGTTGCGGAAGGCGGAGCCGGCCGCAGTAAGAGGTTACTGAAATGCCTTACTCTAGTAAGGTTATACTTACTAGAATAGAACACAAATTTTATACAGTAGTTATCGTTAGGGTTGATAGAGCCCAAACTATACCGGCACTATATTTTGTTATATAGTACTTCATTATTTTGTTACATTTGTGCTTTCAAGTAATCAAGCCAAGATTTTTAGTTTCTCTTACTCTTGGTAAAAGGAAGCGATTGTGACAAATTTTTGAAACTGAGATTTTACCGGAAATACATGTTATGAGGTCATCTGAGTACGAAAAAAATATTTTTAGCGAATGGTCTCTGTATGTGTGTGTGTGAGTCTGTGTCTGACCTGAATATCTCAAAAACGAAAAGTCTCAGGCAGCTTAAACATGATATTCCGTTTAGGTACTACCTAAACCGCATTTGATATCGAAGTTTTTGGGCAAAAAATCCATCAACCGGAGAGTGTGACTTCGCTGAATGTATTTTTTTTCTCTTCAGTTTTTCACGATTTTCACAAAAACGGCTCAAACGATTTTTTTTTAAACTTTGATTTTTCTTAATTGCGACCGAGAGTCGGAAACCCCTTCCCCCATGTATTGGAAAAATGCTCGTTTAACATGCTCCTTGTCACAAGTCGCCATCATGGTGTGAAGCGAAGTATTCTGGGACAGCTCAGAGATAAAGGAATGTCTTGCTTCGAGGAAGTCTACTGCGTCGATACACGTGGGGCGCCAAGGTACGCGGACATAGTGGCCTTTCCAAGAAATAATGGGATGACCATGATAATTGATCCCACTGTCCAGTTTGAATCGAACAATCCAAATCAAGCAGAAGACATAGATAAAGAAAAGCATCTACGAGAGTGCATCCTTTTTTTTGAAAGAAAAGTTCCGAGAGAAGTTCGGCGAGAGGGATTTTGCAGGAAAAGGGCTGTGGTTTGGAGCCCGTGGAACAATCATTCCCCCGATTCACCGGCAAATACTTGGAGGAGATTGGAATGAAATCAAAGGAACAAATCGCTCTTATCGGAAAATATAATACTGGATTCACTAGGTATTATCCAGCATCATATATATGGGACTTAACGTCCAATTCGCTTCCTCTCTATCTACCAAAAGGTATTGACTATTCTCTCAATCCTGTTTGTTTGTTTTCTTAATTAGTTTTTACAGTTTTTATTGACGAAGACTAACTAGTCATACTTTTATTTGACATAAATATGTACAGTCATAGTTTTTTTTTACCTTTTTCGTTTTTTTTTTTTTTTTTTTAATCTTGTAACCGACAAAATGTTTATTAATTGCTTTTTTAATTCTGTTTTTATCAGTAAGGTACCTGTTATTACATTGATTATATTTATGATTGTTGATTATTAATGACCATTAGACGGTGATATATAATTAATTACATATCTATCACGACTGATCGATATGCTGTGTTTTTCAGCAACCTAACTAAGTTAAGTCAGCATCATTTATTTATATTTCTAATTGTAAATATTTATAAATAAATTGTTTCCTACCTAATTGAAACATTTTGCTGGAAAAATTAATTGAGGGACCTATCACTTTTAGTTCAAAAAAATTCCCCCTACACCCCCCAAAAAATTAAATAGTTTAGCGGAATTGTAGCGCATTAAAATTCAAATGTATGGGGTTGGCACAATCTTCACTACTACCCCTTTCTACATAGGTTAGTAGGTTGGACACTTATTTCCCCCACCATTTCTATAATTATATTTTATTTTAGGATAAATAAGCAAAATTCGAATTTTTTGAAGAAATTTTAATATAATTCCATTAACAGGAAGGAAGTAAGAGAAAATTGTAAGTGCCTCATACCAGATTTTTTTTTTCATTTAATTTTTTTTTTTTTTTTACATTTAAATATTTATACCCATAATGCAGTATTAGTTGAGGCGCCAAGTTCTTGAAACCTAGCTGTTTTTTTTATTCTATTTTAGATAAATGTATATTACTTTCTCTTACTCCTAGTTAGAGGAAGTATTGTAATCGTGTTATATTTTCGATATCGAGTTTTCACATCCGTTTTGAGATCCCCTGAGTCCAAAATAGTGGTTTTTAGCAAATGGTGTGTGTGTCTGTAGTATGTATGTGAACAGCATAGCTCAATAATGAAAAACCGTAGAAAGTTAGAACTTGATAATACCGTTTAGGTATATCAACATGGAATCTGACAGTACGTTAACTGTCGAAAATTCCTCAACCGGAAGTACCACTTTACTAGTTTTTTTTTTTTGTTTTTTTTTTTTTTTAACTTTTATTTAACACATTTCTCCAGGAAAATTCATTTTAAGACAATTTTTGGAGAGGGTCTGGGGTTGGGTTTTTCATTCTAAAGTGCTATCAATAGTTGATTATACAATTCCAGCATCAAACAAAATTAATTGAAATAATTAGATGACCAAAATTCCAAGTTTTAAGAAAATTAGTAAACCGGAAGTGCACTTTTACTGAACAGTTTTTTTTTTTTTCAGTTTTCAACGAATTTCATTAAATTTGTTACATTAACTATAAAATTTGTCCAATTATAATTTTGAGAACTGAAGTATGAGAAAGTTGTGTGAGTGTTTCACACCAGATTATTTGTATTTTTTTTTATTTTTACGCAGGAGAATAGCTCGCTAAGAAAACAGTTTTTCTTTATGGGAAGAAATACTTCTTCAACAAAAATACAATAAGTTAAGCTTTTCCAAGTATTAAACAACAGTAGTATATCTAATCATATGAGTAGAAATGTTTACGAAAGAGCGAGGCCCTCAAAAAAAACATCATTTTGTAAGTGATGTATTTTTGAAATTGTTACATTTCCAGCATAAAATTAGATATTATTAATACAGGAGAAGAATACACCAGACAGATCATAAAATTGAAATATCTGACTTTTATAGATCACAATCACTGGTAAGATAAGATAAGATAACCATTAATAGAAGAAATAACAATAGAATCGATAATATCAGAGTGTTAGTAGTAATACTCCAGACTACATCTTAGCTACACTTAAACATAGCGCTTGATTAAGATCTATTGTTTAGTGTCTTGTAAGTTCTATTGTTCTAAAATCAGTAATCAACAAGTTTAATTGGGAAATCTGTAGTGAAGAAAGGATTACTATTCACACGGTATTTTATACAATTTACTGAAATTTGTTATGTGAAGGAAGTTTATAATTTGATTAGATTTCTATATCAAGATTTAGGGAGTGGGGGAATACGTGTTTCTAAACCAGCAAAAGAACGATTATGTTTTTAGATATGTTGAAGGGAGTGATTAAGAGAGAGAGAGAGAACAAAGTAAATTAGGACACAACGGAAGTATAAAATAATAATGGTTCATTTACTAGATTTATACCGTACTTGCTCAAACCTAAGCTACAATTTTTTTCCCCCCCGAGAAAAAGATTTCTTATAAAATTTTTAAAAATTCTGTCACATTTATTTATTCTAAATGCTTTCAGAGGAAATATTACGATCATGACCGGAAATACATGTATTGAAGTTCCCGGAGGTCAAAAAATGTGATTTTTAGAAAATGGTGTGTTTTGTTTTTAAATTTAAGGCATGTCAACATCTATGGTCATTGGCTCCCGGAGCCTTCTCAGTGCACTGCACTGCCGGTCTCCGGACAGTGTTCTCTCGTTACAGACAACATTGTCCATTACCGGACAGTGAGTTGTAGAGGCTCCTAGGAAGAAAAAAAATCTAAGGGTAGCATAGTTGGACTCGAACCCGGGTCCTCCGCGTGGGAGTTCAGTACGCTAACCACTTAGCTAAAGTGTTATTACCTAGCTTATAAAGTGTTTTTTTCTATTTATTATATAATTATATCATCTAAATAATTGTGATTAGTAGATCTTTGGGAGAAATGATAATAGGAAGGAAAACAACAAAATCGCGACTGCACAACTACATTGCGTTGCTACTTACACAGCATTCTTACCAATCAGAAAAGATATCGTTTAAATATATAAATAAAATTTAAATTTATTAAAAATAAATAAAAGTGGAAAACATTATAATAGAGAACATAAACAACAATATATTATACAATATAAAAGAATTTATCAAACACTAGCTAATATCGTCATTTTAAATACAATAATTAAAATAATTCAAACCTAAATTTGATTTATCGTTCATATAAATGAAAGTTTAAAATTCCTAGAGAATCAGAAATAATTGATTCTAGCAAGGTTGTCAAGTGATGTCGGTCTACACCGACCTCGTCAAAAAATCTGCCAGTCAGCGCGGATATAGTACCGCGAGAGCCAAACCATAATCCACCGACGTGAAATTCCCTCTCACCATATTCTTCTCGAAACTTTTCCTCAAAGAAACTTATCTACCAGTGTTTTCTTAATTATTCTTATTACTTCTCTCTCTTAAAACTTACAAACACAAGCCCATTACAAAACCGCTCACGCCACAAGCTACCACTAGTCTACAACAATAACACACCAATCACATTTCATTGGTGCCAGCTGTTTGGGATATTATCAACCAGAATCCACAAATTATTATCAAGTACTTACAATTTTCAATTTAATAACTAAACAAATTATCCATCAGATAATTTTATTGTTTTTTCAATTATTTTCTCAGCGGAAATATCTTAAATATTTCCCATATTGGAATTTTCTATTGAATTTCATTTTTAAAATTTTGTATTTGTACCACTGTACCCCAATCCCTTGTGAATTTTGAATTTATGAGTGTTCTTAATAGATCGCAAATTGTAAAGATATTACGCGATAATAACCTTTCTGTTGGCGGCAATTTAATCCAGTTACGCAGACGCCTTGAAAAATATAATCTTTCCCAAAGTAGTAATTCTCTTGTTTCCAAAATGTATAAGATAAATGGACAAGATATGGGCATCGACGCTGCTGTAGAATATTTACTTGCTCAGCAACAATTAGCCAATCCTCCTGCCACCCCCAGCAATCAACCTGCTAGCCCCTTAAGAAATTTACAATTAATAAATAGTTTACCCACCTTCGATGGCGAAAATTCAGCCAGTGTGTCCGATTTCCTAGACCAAATTAGCCATTGCGCTAGCCTTTCTGGCTGGGACGACGCTGCAAAATTAGAAATACTAGCACTTACGCTCTCAGGTTCTGCAAAAATATTTTATGATACGCAGAAAGCCGAATTACAACGCCAGGGTACAATTATAACGTATCCTCTAATTTCAGAACGACTTCTAGCCCGATTTCGTAAGGAGAAAATCCCTCTAGTCCTCTTACAACAGATGACTAATATTCAGTCTCTACCCACAGAGTCTCCTGAAACCTTCGCGGATAGAATTAGACATATCCAGTCCGCCATTAGTTTAAAAGCTCAAGCTAACCCACTCGAGGCCTTACATTCTATTTTAGACAAACTGGCCACTGATGCTTTCCTGAAGTCACTTCCTCAACCGCTTCGTAATGAGGTACGAACAAAGCTACCTCAAAAATTAGACGAAGCACTTTCTTATGCCAATGCCCTAGAGGAAGTACAGGCTTCGGAAACAAACCCCATAGTTTTCGCTGTCACCTCGAAAACTTCTAATCCTCGCACACCCTCATCTCCATGTCGTTTCTGCGGACAAATGCATTTCCACAGAGAATTCCCGCTTCGAAATAAAAGTCAGAAGCCACCATTAAAACCAACTACCACTCGTAGAGTTTTTAATCCAATAAAGAACAGGCAATGCCGCCATTGTTCCGGTCCACATTTTGACGTGGACTGAACACAGATTTCAATCAAAACCTCGCTTTTTTTTGGCAAAATGCCAAAGAATTTTAATATTCCTAGAAATTTTAATCACCGAACAAATAATCGCTATAATAATCATAATCAGTATTATAGTAATAATAATAACGCTCGAGTTAATTCAAATAATCCACGATTTAACTCTTATCCTAGTAGACCCCAATATAATAATCACAATAATAATTATAACGAAACTAGTAATAACCTTCAAATAGGCCCACTTGCCAATTTTGTTCAAAATTTGGGCATACGGCTAGTAATTATTTCCAGATACATCCAAAAAACGGTTAAGCCCACAGCTGCTCTCACGAACGGCTGACATTATGACCATGGCTCTTATACCTACCATGGCATCAATTCTGACAATTTGTTAGTAAATTTAAGAATTGACAAAAAATTTATTCGTGCCCTTGTTGACACTGGAGCTAGTCACAGCCTAGTGGATTCCAGTTTTTGTCGAAATAAGAACCTTCAGCATTCCAACATTATTTTAAAATCCCTGACTAACCAGGTAATACCTAATTATGGCATCACGTCCCTTCATTTGCATTCGGACAATGTCAAAAATTCCAAATTTCCTGGCAAATCCATCTTTCGCAATTAAAAGGCAATTTCCAATTAATACTTGTAGAAACATTCTTACAGGGCAATCATTAATTTGCGCACCGTATCTAACACTTAATAAATTCAACATTAAATTTTCAAATAGCACTCAAACGCACCAAATTAATAATAATCGCTAGGTTCACTAAAAAACTCTGCAACTAGCCACAAAATTTCAGTGCCACTTCGCGCACACATAATACAAGAATACATTGAATCTCTTGAAATTATTCTCATTCTAGCACACCTCAAACTCCACATACTAAACCACATGTAAATGTTATATGTAAGTTAAGTAATTTGTTAGTCTTGAGAACAAAAATGTGTGAACTGTATTCATACATTTAATTTAGGTGTTGCAATTATGGAAATATTATTTTTTGTTTCAGCAATGACAACTCTCGTAACACTACTTATAAATTTATTCAACCATTTGATATTTGAAATTATTGCATTGTATATTTCAATATTTTTAAATAATAATTTACAGTTTATTTTATTTTGCAGAAACCAAGATAACTAGTAAACTTGTTTGATATTTCTGATGTGTATTGTTTAATACTGGTCTGTTTAATTAACACATTTTTTCTGTTCAAGCAATGACGATTTCAATCCAGAAATTAATAATATTTATATCATGATATACTTTTAATTAATAATTTATATTTTTTTTGCAGATTTGTGTAAAGCATTATGCCTATATTTGTTGAAATTATTGCGTACACATCCATAATATTTTTATGTTAGCTTTAAGAATTTAAATTTTTATAACCACTCTTTTGCAGATCCACACATCTTCATCATCTACACCATTGCATGTTGCTGTAAAAATTTAAAATTATCTATAACTCATTGATGTGTAATTTAATATTCTGTATGAATATCATTTATGGATCATTTTCAATTCAAGAAAGTAAATACATCCCTACAGTACCATCACTCAGAAGCCTACATTGATCGCCTTGTCTACCCTTGCCAGTTACTTCTTCATCAGCAACACTCGCCAAGCAGTGTTCGCCTATCAGCCTACCACCACAGCAACGCTCACCTACTCAAGCAGCTTTCGCTCGAGTAGAAGACGTTCAAACAACACAGCAACGCTCACACATTCAAGCAGCGTTTGCTCCAGAAGAAGATGACTGTAGCCTACTATACAAGACTACCTCGCAGAGGTTGCACATACGCCTCTCCCATGCCAGAGGATAACCTTCAAGCCTCTACAACTCTAGATTACCACCCAAATTTTTCGTGCCGAAAAATTTCTCCAAGAGGGGGGAGATAATGTGATGGGGGAGAAAATATACTTAATTTGAAAAAAAACAAAATTATGAAGAATATGTGACAATTCCCTTGCAAAAGGACATTTCAGGTAGAAGACCACTATTGTCTTTTAGAATTCATGAACTTTATATTTCATCATTGTGTACCCCTTCTTCTCACAGGGGAAGATTTGAAATAACAATTAGAAGACATTCCTTCAATCATAGTCTGCCTTCTACTTTCAAACAATACACTTTGTTGTAGGCACCGAAGCAGAACATTTGTTTTTCGTTCTCCTAGCATCAGTGCATATTAATAAGTTTATAATATCTTGCAAATAACTTGTAATTATTATTTCAATAGAATATAATTATTGTTAGCAGTGGTGACTACTTTCTTATTTCTGATACTTCACTCTCTTAAACATATATACTTACAAGCCCCTTTACAAAACCACTCCCGCCACAAGCCACTAAAACAACTCAACACACCAAAAACATTTCACGTGATACTGATAATTACGTCCAGTGTTACTCGGACGGCTTTAGAATAGATGGTAGGTCTAGAGCTGCGGTCTATTTTGAGATCGGAGATGATTTGGCAGTATCTCTTGGTGAATGGGTCTTCCAGACTGAGGTTTATGCTATTCTTTGTTGTGTCTTGGATGAGAGGGTACGTAACACTAACTTAAAAGGTGTTTGTATCTGCTCGGACAGCCAGGCTGCGCTGAAGGCGCTGAGTTCATGTGTCTTCACTTCCAGGTTAGGTTGGTGGTAGAATGTTCTAAAAGACTGAAAGAGCTTTATTCTCTGAAGATGTGCTTCTAGTCTGGGTGCCAAGTCACATGGGAATTTTAGGGAATGAGGAGGTGGATAGGTTTGCCTAATTAGGTGCCTCTCTTCCTTTCATTGGTCCCGAGCCTGCTGTTGGCGTGTCTTCTGGCACATGTCTATCAGGCTTCCAGACATGGAAAGCTTCACAGCATTCATCCTTATGGATGAACTCAGTTGGTTTTCGGCAGTCCAAAATGCTCATCGGGGGTCCGGACAAGGCCATTAGTGAGACGTTGCTGTGTTTTACACGGAGCGCTCTCAGGCATCTGGTTGGATGTCTTACTGGACATTGTGGTTTAAGGAGACATCTCTATGTAATGGTGCTCATGCCGGATCCATTTTGTAGAGTCTGTGAGACAGAGGAGGAAACACCCATCCATCTTATGACTGATTGCCTGGGTTGTGAGGAAATTAGGTTCAGGACCTTTGGTCGGAATAGGATGTCAGTGGAAGAGCTTAGGTTATTTCCGCTTAAGGTTATTGTCCGATTTATTCGGACTGCGGTGAATCTTAGATGGATTAGATCCGGGTCTGGATTTTTGTTCTAGTCCCAGTTTGTTGTTGTTTTTCTTGGGGGAGCTACATGGGCCCAGTGAGGCTTTGGATATTGTAGGGTTTCCCTCCTCACAGACGAATAATAATAATAATAATAATAAAAATCTCCCAACAGGTTATATAATCCATTAACAGATGTGAATCAGGCAGAACAGGAAATACTATTGGAGAAAAAATTAATACAGCTATAACATCTTTGAAAGAAGGAAAACCTAGCGGCCGTAATAAAAACTGGTGGCAGGACATAAATTGAATTTTAAAAAATATTTGTAACAATAAACTTTGCTGTGAGAAGGAAAAAAGTGAAAGATGATTCTGGTTTTTAAAAAAGGAAAAAAGGAACTGAAAAATTACCGACCTCTTACCCTGCAAATATTTTCTCAAAAATAATAACTAAAAGAATTCATTCAAACTTAAATGAAGAATTATCGACATTTCAAGTAGGCTTTAGGAAAATGTACGTATACAAGTCTAAATATTTGCAATAAATGAACTTATAATTAAGAAACAAGAATATGGTTTACCACTTTATCTACTGTTCAATGATATTGATGTGAACTTAAATGGATACTTTACATAACTGTATAATAAGTAGTGCAGTTGCACTACTTAGTAATTAGGAATATACTTCAAGATTTGTACACAAACTCTTTTTATAAAGCAATTATAAAGTTAAGAAATATCTGTGGGCGAATTATAAAAAAAAGTCTAACAAGGCGATACAAATTCACCAATATTTACACCAGTATTTTTCGAGAAAATTCATTTTAGGAGGCTTTTGGGCAAAAGGTTGGGGTTATGTTTTTCTCCAAAATGCTATTTTAGTTAATAATCAAATTTTATCATCTAAATAACTTAATTAAAATTATATATTTTGTCCAAATTCCTATTGAAGAATAACGGAAAGGACTTTTGTTATGAATATTTTTTTTTTTTCAGTTTTCTGCGATTTTCTCCAAAAAAAAAACACCGATGAATTTCAGTAAATTTGATATGCCAACTACGAATACAGAGACCCATCGCTTTTGTTTGAAACTTTTTACTGAGAAAGTTCATTTAAAGGAAAGGAAGGATGGGGAAGGCTATGCTTACCTCAAAAATATTATTTTTATTAAGTTTAGGCAGTTAGTATTAAATTAGTCAAATTTGTCCATTTCTTATATAATAATATTTTTATTTCTTATAATTTCATTAATTCGAGGTTATCTTTCATCTGGCAAATTAATAGACCTACATATTTAATTTATGTGCAGCGTAGTGGTCGGCAGATATATATATTATGCTTTCTAATATTATGAGATATTATGCTCCTTGAGTGGACCGCACAGTGGCAATCAATGGACCTTCATAATGCCTGAAGAGTTATATTTTATGAAATCTCCTAATGATTGATAACTGATTGCATAATGCAATGCAATAAGCTGCAAGTACAGTGAACTACATTGATAAAGCCTTACAACAAATTCAGTCAGAATTTATGAATTTTCTATTTACTGCACACTGCATACCTCAAATTTATGTGGGATGGTCCCCATATTCGTTTGAATTTCTGGATATGACAAAATTGCTTACAATAATCCGCATTTATTTCGCTTTTATCCAAATGTTTCCTCATATGTCTTTTCAAACTTACGGATTTTTGTACAACTGTAATTGCACCCGGATCCCTATTTGGCTTTTCGCCAGTGTGAATCTTCATGTAGCTCTCAAATTTTCGGATGCGAACAATTGTAATTGCATTCCCCACGATGATATGGGTTTCCGCTAGTATGTGTTCTCATATGTCTTTTTAACTTTCCCATTTCTGTACATCTGTAATTGCATTCCCCACAATGATATGGCTTTTCGCCAGTATGTTTTTTCATATGGCGTTTCAAATTTCCGGATGTTGTACAACTATAACTGCACTCCATACACTCATATGGCTTTTCACCAGTGTGTATTCTCATATGGTTCTTCAAATCTCCTATTAGTGTACATCTATAATTGCATTCACCACAATGATATGGCTTTTCGCCAGAATGTATTTTCATATGGTTTTTCAATCGGCAGCTATATACGCATCTGTAATTGCATTCCTCGCATTGATATGGCTTTTCTCCAGTATGTATTCTCATATGGGTTTTCATATTTCTGGAAGTTGTACTACTGTAACTGCATTCATCACAATTATAAGACTTCTCAGCAAGTTTCGCAGTCGTCGTATGTATTCCCTTTCGTTCTACTTCTTCTTGGATCCCAACGTCTTTCTCCAGTTGATTCTCTCCTCTCTCTGTTTTAATATTGACTTCTGACTGCATCTCCAATGTTTGATTACTTTACCATTATCTCTATGTGTCTTTTCTTATGTTCTCTTTAAAGTAGTGACATTTTTTGTAATATATTTCTATTATCTCATTTACAATTTAACCAACATAATCTAATCCTTTCACTTAACTTTTTGAACTATTATTGTATTTCTTTAAACTCAGCTGGTTCTATAAATATAGCAAACATTGGAATCCGATGTTAGGTTGTCAGCAATATAATACCAAATCTGTAACAATAATATACAACATTAGTTGTATTGTAAATTAACTAATTTATTATATAAGTTTTATAGATTGTTCGCTGGTCATTGATTTTATACAATGTTAAAAAATTGTTGGCTTAGCGGCTCGGCGACTTTGGGGGAAAACACTTCTTTCTTTCCTTTTTCAAGTTCTTTATATTATTTTGTCCTTGCAGACTCGAGTAACATAGTTCTTTTTTTTTTAAATCCTAGTTTTTTTTTATTTGGGGTTTACCACAATTTCTTTTGGTGAAGTGATTATTGCCCTTATATATATATAATAGGAGTTTACTTGCTTGTGTCCCTATGAACCCACCATATGACAGTATTTTTGTCTAAGACTATTATGAACACAACGTTTTTACTGTTATAGAAACTATAGTAGAAGTCTAGAATATGGTTGGGTGAAGAAGTCCAACCCAAGAGAACCCAAGAGAAGTCCAACTTTAGTCCAACCCAAGAGAAGTGCGTGGCCGAGTGTTAGCTATTAACTAAAAAGTAAAGTAAAGTAATACCTATTTTTCTGGCGGGCTTAACGTCAAAGTACCAAATTAGCATATTAGTTAATATATTTCGAACGAATATAAATTTAGCAAGTTATACGCCTCATACACATTTGAACATGTGAATCTGATTATGAAGATGTAGAGACCGATAGATCAGATGGATGGCAAGTTCCTCCAGGAAGAGGATGAGAAAAACTCACTGTTTTAGTTCTTTAGACCTTTTTTAGTTCCAAAACAGTAAACAAAAAAAAAGATTAACTTTTCGGCTAAGAAAATTCTCAGGCTTGGATTCTGGAACGTTTATGGATTCAAACTTAGTACTTCTCAAATTAAACAATCTACTGGAGTTAGACATTTTGGGATTGACTGAAACCTGGCTGCTTTCTGCTAAAATTAAATTTGGCGCTTTAAACTTACGTTACGATTGCTACTTCGAGAATGCCTGCAAGACTTCTGACAAGGGAAAAGGTAGTAGTGATCTAATGATCTGCCTTAAAAAAGGTTAATTTTCAATTATTAAAATTTTAGCTTCTAATAAATTCCTTTTTTTTACTACTGAAATATAGAGGTATCTGTCTAGGTATAGTTTACTGGCAACCTGGCCCTAATAACGATTTAATAGCTGAGGCCTTTTATAATGAATTATATTTATTATTGTTTCTAGCTACGAGAATTGTCAGTTGGTTATAGGTGGCGATTTTAACGCCAGAATTGGGAATTTAAATAGCTTCGAAGCGACCCTTTCTCCTTGTAATTTTTCAAGTGTTAGAACTTCAAGGGTTAGAACATAGTTACAAAAGAGGGGTTATTAATAAAAAACGAGGGGTAGTAACTGAAACAATGGAGTACGGTATGATTTGTTGCAATGGTCGCTCTTATAGTGACAACCCTGGTTGTTACACTTTCATAGGTGCTCAAGGCATGAGTATTGTAGATTTGGTTTGGATATCAGCTAACTGGATAAGATAATAGATTTTAAAATTAAAAATATGAGTAATTTATGTGATCATTATTTGAATGTGCTAGTAATGAATTTCGACCGTACAGATGCATATGATCTGGATGATTATGTACATAATAATTTGGAAAGTACTACAAGTTTGTTTATAACAGATCTGAGCAATATTTATATATTCAGTACATATTTGGACCCCCCCTTTTAATTCTAATGTTAACTAATTCTGAAATGCAGTTTTTTATTTCCAATAATGAACATTATGAATACCTTTGTAATATAATATTAAATGCTATTATGAATCTGGTGTCTTAAAAATGAAAAACATTATCTAAATTCTATAAAATGTAATAAACGTTGGTTTAATGAGGAATGCTTTCTAGCTAAGAAAAATGTTAGCAGGTTGTACAAAATTGGTCGTAAATCATTGTTTAATAATCAGGAGGAACTATGTGAGTACAAAAAAGGCTAAAAATTCTTATAAAATAGTAATACATAATGTTAAGACTTTTCGTTATGAAGATATGAAAATAAAATTAAGAAATGTTAAAAATCCTGGCTAACCTTAAAACAGTTTGATAAAAAACCTTATATGAAATGTCCTATATCCCTGCTTCCCCCCAAAACTCAATACTGAACGAATGTTGTTTTAGTTTTTATCACCCTGAGTTGGACGATGAGATCACTTTAGATGAATTATTACTCAGTATTAAAAAACATAAACTTGGTAAGGCCTCCGGCACAGATCTTATCTCCAGTGAATGCTATAAAAACTCAAACTCTTTTTGGATCAATCACTACTAATCCTGTTTAACAATATTTGGAATACAGAAAATTTTCCGAAACAATGGTCTTCAATAAAGTTGAGATTAATTCATAAAAAGGGCGATTTCTCAGACCCGTGCAATAATAGGGATATAGCCATGTTCAACTGTATGACTAAACTTTTTACTTACATACTTTACAACAGGTCGAATATTTGGAGAGAACCCAGGGGTATCCTCCCGGAGGAGCAAGGGGGATTTAGGAGGGGAAGAGGTTGTAGGGGCAAATTTTTACTCTTTCTTCTGCAGTTAATATACACCTGAGACTAAGTAAAAGGAAAGTATTTGCCACATTTGTAGATTTCAAAAGAGCTTTTGACTCTATCCCACACGACCAACTGTGGCATAAATTATACAGGGCAGGCATCAGTAGTAAATGTTTACGGTTTTTGATGAATCTGTATGATTCGGCCTCTTTTAGAATTTTTAATAATTTTAACGCTTCCAAAGAAATAGCTGTCTCTGGAGGTGTGCTGCAGGGAGAAATATTGAGCCCTCTCCTCTTAGTCATTTTGAGAGGTTTGATCTTAAGGAATTGGTTATAGGTGGAGAAAAAGATCTCTAATGTTTATTTTATGCGGATGACAAGGCTATACTATCATATTCCTAATTAAAACTTGATAACCTTCTACTTATTTGGGATATTTGGACTGTTGAAAGGATGCCTGAAGGTTGGAATATTTCAATTATTTGCCCATTTATAAAAAAGGAAACAAGCAAGATGTAATAGCTACAGCGGAATATCCCTCTTAAATACGCCCTACAAAATATTTCTGCCCTACTAATGAATAGGTTAAATAAATGGGCTGAAAAAATACTTGGCGAATACCAGAGTGGGTTTAGGCAAGGCAGATCAACCATAGATCATATCTCTTCCCTAAGAAACATGTTAGAGAAATGTTATGAGTATGATGTAACTCTCTACCACCTGTTTATCGATTTAAACGGGCATATGACAGTTTGGGAAGAAATGAGTTGCTTCTTTGCATGAGGGATTTTGGTAACCCGGCTAAATTAATACGGTTAACTGCAATGACTCTGCTTGACGCGAAAGGTTGCGTGGAGGTGCAGAGTTCTGTCTCAGAGAAATTCTTCTTACATAAAGGAGACCCGCTATCCCCTCTACTTTTTAATCTTGCATTAGAAAAGGCTACAAGAGCCATACCTACTTGCCCAAATGGCACAATCTATAATAGGTTAAGCCAACATATGGCGTACGCTGACGATGTTGTGCTAACGGGAAGATCCGAAGACAGCTTTGGGTGCATTTCAGGAATTCGAAGCAGCATCGAAAAAGTTAGGCCTGGTAATTAATGAAGGAAAAACGAAGCTTAAGGTCAGTACCAGACGGAGCACAATACCTAAAGTGGAGACCGTGTGCGCACCTTATAATTTCGGTTGGCTGCTTTAAAGATTTAGGGGCAGTCTTGACCGAGAAAAATGAGTGCGGCATTGAAATTAATGCAGACTAACGGCTGCAAATAGGTGTTTCTGGGTTCTTCAGGAAGTGTTAAGATTCCGTGCGAAACTGGTAATATATAAGACCATTTTAAGGCCTATTGCTATGTACGCCAGCGAGACTTGGGTGATGACAAAAGGGGACACTAGAATTTTAAACGCTTGGGACAGGAAGGTCCTACGGAAGATTTTTGGTCCTATAAGGGAAAAAGAGAGGTATAGAATAAGAAAAAACAGGGAATTGATGGAACTGTACCAGGATCAGGACCTAGTGGAATGGATAAAAAGGGGAAGAATTAAATGGTTGGGACACTTGGAAAATGCAAGAATTCCCAAGAAAATGTGGACTGGTCACCCTGGAGGCGCTAGAAGAAGAGGAAGACCGAGACTCCGTTGGTTGGATGAAGTGGAGTCCGATTTGAGAAGCATCGGGATAAGAAGGTGGAGAAGGATTGCGGAGGTGAGAGAGGAATGGCAGCGAGTAGTTGAGGAGGACCGTAGAGCCAATAAAGAAGAAGAGAACCTTTCTACTTATTGTAAAGAACATTCCTTACAGGTAAATGCCAGCAAAATTAAAATTTTTGTTTTTCATAAAAGAGGAAGTCTTGGTAATATGAAAAAGAATAATTATGAAAATTCAGAAATTGAAATCTGTAAGTCAATGTCTATTTACGTACTCTGTACACTTCTTCTGGAAAGTTTAGACAAGCTTGTTTTGCTTCCCTAGCTAGGAGCGCTGTCGCGAACTCTTGAGTATTTTCGTTGTTATGTCAAAATCTGATTCTTGGCACACTAAATGCCAGATATATGATTCGTTAAGTGAAAGTGTTCTCTTAATACATATCTATATAAAATATGAAGAAATATGGGCCGGTCAATGTGTAAACATAGTTGAAAGAGGTCTGTTAATTTTTTTTAAATATCTATTAAGTCAATAACTACTCCTGATTGTTTTGTTAGGATAGAAGCATGCATATGATCTGCAAAATTTTTAAAGAATGTTATGGTGTAAGCTCTTAATTATGTCTGACAATCAACTTCCCGAGCAATGCTATAAAAGGTTATTACAAATCATAGACCACAGATGTACCGTTTAATTGGGCGTTTAAAGTGAAAGAGATGCTTTGCTCAGTTGGCGTTAAACATATCTGGGATAGCCAAAATTCTGAAATTGTATCAAGTAACATTAATAGCTTAGTTAAAATATGAAAAATCATTGTATGAATAAACATATTGAACTATTAATATATGCTAAATATAATTCATCTTTCCGAAATATTAGTAATCCTGGGATAAGTGAAGATTATCTGCATTGCAATGTACATTTTGTTTAGATTAAATTGATGTCACAATTAAGACTTGCATGTGATAAAGTGGCAAGAATTATTATTAAAGGAAACAAAATCCAATGTAGACAAGATTTGCACTGCCCATGTTGTATTTATCGAGACCTGATAACTTAATTCACTTTTTTGTTGACTGCCCCTCTTTCCTAACTTACAGAAAACTTTATTTAAATAAATATATTCTAAGTAATAAAAGCAGCCATGATAATTTCGAATTCTTTTATCAAATCTGGATATTCATAAGATAAATGATATATATTTATTATTTATTAAATCTGTCTCATTAAGAAAGTTCCTCTCTCAATAAATTTTGCAATTATTTTTACACCACATAATTGGTAAAGATTTCATCTAATTTTTTTGATACCATTATAGTTCTTTTTGAATGTCTCTGTCTTTATATGCATACATATTCAATGTAAAAGATGTGATTTCTGATTGTTCATCTTATACTATTAATTTTCTGTTTGTTTTTATTTTATACTATTCCTATTTTTTATCTTTATTTTTTGTTTTTGTAAGTTTTTATTTTTATTGTAATTACTGATTAATTGTGTGCCCCAATCCTGCTTATGGATTGTATCCCAGAAACAAAAAAAAGTAAATAAAGTTATAGGTAGGTACAAAGAAGAAACAGTTTGTGATAATAGTGAGGAAGTGGAAATCCAAGCTGAATGAAGAAAGGATGAACTAGGGAGATGAGGTTATAGTACCTAAACGGAATACCGACCTTGAGCTTTCCTACAGTTTTTTGGTTTTGAGATATTTTGTTCACATACACACAAATATGGACATTCGCCAAAATGAGTTTTCGTATTCAGGGGTCCTCAAACCATGAATTTTTGGTGACAAGAGAATTTCGAAAACTTAGAATATTGCAATACGAGAAAGTAAAAATCCAGACAAATCCTTGAACGGATTACCCCACAAACATCAAGATTTTATTAACTAAATAACATATTTACACCCACTGTCTGCTAGTAATTGTTCCATAAACACCATTCATACCACTCGCTCTAAAAAAATTAACAAATCCCTAAAAAAAAAAAAATAATAAATCCCAATCTAGTGGCTTCACCACCTACTAACAAACTTGACAAGCTATACACCGAACTAAAAGACCCAATCTCCAAACTGAAAAAATCATCGTACTACCTGCCATAAATAGTGTACAGAAGTTCAATCAAAGATTATAAAAGTTATCTAGTTATCTAGAACAAATATCGTTATCTAGTTAGTAGCAATTCGTACCTTATTAGTCGGAATGCATGTTTTACTCCTTTCATTAATAAAGACCATTTAAAGAAATACTTCAAACTATGGGTCTTTATTCATTTTCAGTCCTTAAAATTATTTATTCTATTGATATAGTTTTCTATGTGTGGTGGCAAAGAATTGCTGTAATAGCTCTTCACAAAATGGGCAAATCAATTTAATCTCAGATTCTTGAAACACTTCATCCTCTAGGAATTAACCGTGTGAATGTTTATCCTGTCATTAACATATACAACGAGATACGGTCTCTTCAACAGTCATCCCCATTCCAGGCATCGTTGTTTACTTCTTATAAAAACGCCAGTATTAAAAAGATCTTCTTAGGAAACAAAAAAATTATGTCTGGGTCTATGAAATTTGAGGTAATGGGCATCTCTGAAAGGTTCATATCTAGACTGATTAAAAGTGACCGGGGAAAGAGCGTGCGCATCGGGGAATCACAAATAGGAGATAGAGCAGATCTGTTCTGTTACAGTCTTCAAAGACCAAATTTTGTTTACTGTCAAAAAAAGTTTAACCAATATGAAAGGCATATGCGTACTGTCTAGAAAAACGTAGAAAGTGACTGGTAAAGTTGACGGTGAGTATCACCCAAGTTCTATTATGATTTCAGTCATAATCCATTAACGGAAGGGCGACTTTACTAAAAGATGTATTCAGTATTTTTTTAGGTTTTTCGCAAAAACGACTTCAGCGATTTTCATTACTTTTATTTTCAATCCAGGAAAATGTTTTTTTGCGAATGTGGTTTGGAGCCCATTTCAGTGCAATATATGGTTCAATCTATTATACAGTATAAGATATATACCATATGCATTGATAGTATTCCAAATTTAGAATACTGAAAGTCGGTCAACTGAAAGTGCGACATTATAGAAATGGTTTCTGATATTTGTATAATTTTCTCGAAAAGCACTCACCCATTTCTATATGAATGCTTATTGCACAATATAAATCTATCACTTTTATTTGAAACATTTTCTTTACATTATCTTTAGCAAGTTAAACTGCTCACTGTATAGATAAAAATGTATCACTTTTATTACCGAAATATCTTTATGAAAAAATTTCTGAGATGTTTGGAGGTCTGTTAGTTAGGTTTAAATTTAAACTGTACTAGCTTTACAGATGACGCTCTGCAATTTGGCAGTGATCAGTGGACAGACAGTATACAGTTTGCTTTCTTTGATGGATAACACAACAGCTTCTCGATCCATAATTGAAAATTGCGTAGCTTAGGTGAAAACATAAAAATCGGACGAATTGCATTTTATAATAATTGAATCACTATTCAAGAAAAATGAGGCAAAATGTTTGGGACAGCATGAAATGATACATTCGAGAATTATGTGTATATTCGAAAGCAATCAAATGATTTGTTTCTCTGCAGGAGAACTAATGAAGAATTATTGAGAAATTTTAGTAAAATATTACCTGAAACTACAAAATCTCAATATGTTCTGGCATGAAAAGCCAAAGAAAATTCGAGAAGTGCTCTGGTGGACTATTAATTTGTTTTCTAAGAAGAATATTTCGCACTGGAAAATGACAGCAACAAGATGACATCGTTTTTTAGGCGCTAGGCAAATTAATGGTAATTTATGTCTGTGAATTAATAACTGTTACATACACTTAAAGTACCAGTATACACAAATGATGTAACCTTCCACAATGTCTATCCTGACCTCTAATGTAAATCATACAAACTAACGAACCACATAGATGATGTTACAGAATTTGCTCCATTCAAACATAAAACACCATGTAAAATTATCAGGCAAATAAGCTTCCAATCCCTGAAAAAGTATTACATTAATTGCATCAGGGATAGTTTTAGATTTCTTTTTATTGATTAAAGTTAATAGTTTATTTTTCTTTTGTTTTTGTGCAGTATTTTCTTGTGTAAATAATTTTGTTAAATTTTACAAAGTAAATTTGTTTGATTTTTCTTACTCTTTTTAAAAAAGCATTTTCTTTTCTCTGCATTATTATATTTATGTTTATATTTTATTGCCAGAAAAAAGCTACATCCTTATTGGCAAAGTCAAGTTATACAATATAATTTCCGTTTACAAAATGGTCAAAATAAAAACTTAATTTTGAAATATTCATGTATCTCATATAGCTAAAATAGTTGTTGCTAATAATTAGGATAAGCTAATAATAGTTTTTTAACGTTATTTTTTATATTTTCCGGTAAACATTTATAAAAAGAGGTGGACAAACTATAGAAGCTGGTATGAACTTTTGTGAACCTGTTTCTAGTATATGAATGCTTGAATTTTTCTCCTTTTTAGTTTATATTCCGAGCCCTCAAGATTTTTTTAGACTTTAATATATGGTGTATCGTCTTTATGTGGGTTGTTCATCTTAGTATATATCAAAAATGAATAATCATTATATTGTTGGAGACGTTTTCGAAAAAAAGTAAAGTCCACTTCCGGTTGATGATTAGCTGAAATCTTAGTGTTTGATGCGGTGGTAGTACTTAATTCGAATACTAACTTTGAGCTTCCTGCTACTTTTTCTGTTAAAACACACGAACTTTCGCTAAAAACATTTTTCCTTTCTCCTACTCCTAGTAGGAGGAAGTTTTGAAATCCTGCAAGATTTTCAAAATTTTGAGTTTTTTACTGGAAATACATGTTTTGGGAGCCCTGAACACGAAAAAAATGTTTGGCCTGAAAAAAATATCGATTGGTCTGAATGAATGTCTGCGTGTTAACAGCATACATACAGGGAATGCTTTACCATAGAATGCATTGCTAGTATGAATTTTATCTCTTTTCTGGCCTCAAGTACTCAGCAAACAGCTAATGTTTTTCACTATAACAAAACTTGGAAAGTCTAACGAGCTTTCACATTAATGAATTTATTGCATATCAATACTAATAATAATGTATTTAGGGAAGGATTAGCTCAGTGGTTAGCGCACTGGACTCACAGGCGGAGGACCCGGGTTCAAGTCCAGATGTGCTGCCCTTAAATTTTTTTCTTCCTAGAAGAGGCTTGCCAATAAGGATGTAGCTTTTTTCTCACTGTCCGCTGATGGACAGTGTGGTCGGCAACGAGAGAACACGTCCAGAGGCCGTCAGTGCAATGATAAGGCTCCTGGCACCAATAACCATAGATGTTGACGCTCCTTAAATTAAAAAAAAAAAATAATGTGTTTATCAGAGAGAATTTTTGCAAAATATACAATAATATAAAAGCCGCAGCAAATACTTCTTAATCTTGGCAGTTGTTTTCGCAAGTAATAATCAACTATAAGAAGAAAGAAAAATGAATAAATAAATAAAAAATCTTTCGAATCAAATAAAATGTAAATACTTAATAAATTTACATTCTACAAATCCCATCACTTTACTAAGCGCACCAATACAAACAAATTTTTAAACTCCTATATTAAGCAATATCTTCTATAATGTTTGAAAATAAATTAGACTCTTGTAAGTTTATTTTTTCTGAAATATACATATCTCAACATCTCAAGCGAAATAAAAGACATCTTCGATACTATTTAAATTGCATAAGGAACATGTTTTGATAGTTACATTAAACCTATTTAATTTAGATATTACATATATAATCCAGCTAATTGCCATAGAATCTAAATTACATTTTAATTGAATTTTTTCCACTATTTAATAAACTTTTTTACAATATGTGGTGGTAGTCGCTCACTTGTGCATTCCATTTATACCGGGCAATTATTGTTTTCCCATTTTTCTGTTATAATTTTTACTTATCAAATGATCCAAAGATACATTATATTCTGTACAAACTTTGTCCCATTCCAGATATAAAAACAGATGTTTTGTATTTTTATAAATTAGTATTCTAGATATCAGTCACCTAGCACATTATTATACCTATTTATATAATTTATGTGCAGTCTAATGGTATACAGATATACAGATAGAAAAAGAAGGGAAGTGAAACGTCTTATTATAATTATTCAAGAAAGTTTCAGCTAACTGATTTCTTCCTAGAGCCTCTACAGCTCACTGTCCGGTGATGGGTTTAGCGAGAGAACACTGTCCGGAGGCTGACTGCGCCCTGAGAAGGCTCCAGGCGCTAATGACCATGATGTTGAAACTCCTTAAATTAAAAAAAAAAAAAAAAAAAATCATGTCTGTATTAGTCCCCATATACGTTCGAATTTCTGTATTTGACCAAATTACTTACATCATCATCATCATCTTCAAGGATTAGGCCAGTTGGCCTGTTCCGTCTCCAAATATCAAAAATTGTCTTAAGTTATTATTTTAAGGTATTTTTAAATAAAACAGGTTACTCAAGTAGGCAAATCTTTACTGACAAAATAAGGATTACAATTAATAACTAAATTACTATTACTTTCTACAACTACAACTACTAAAAATATAACCATAACACAACAGAATGACAAAAAAATAAATAATTTGTAAAACGAAAACAAATGGGGCTTAGAATGCTTGGTCACTCCTTCTAATGCGAGGACGACCCACACTTCTCCGTCCACGAGGACAGTACTTTACAGGTACGCCCATCCTTCCCAAGTGTGCATATCATTGCCTTCGGCGATTGTTCACCTGTTCAATAGGGCCACCATCTGCATTTCCTTATCTCTTCGTTCCTGCGGTGGTCCAACAGACAGTACCCGAAACCGATCTAAAGAATCGCATGTCCGCACTCCCAATCCTTTGCTGAAGAGCTCTGCTAAGGGTTCAAATTTCTGATCCATATAATTTGCTTGGAAGAACCATTACTTTATAAAACTTCACTGAGTTTCCTTGGTCGCATTTTTACCTAAGGAGCGCCTTATACGAGGGTCATTCAATAAGTAAGAGACAAATCGCTGTAGCTCAGAAACGGTTTGTTTAATCAATACAATAGTTTCAGAGCATCAAGTTGGCATCCTTGACGTTGGTTTCTCATCAGCTGTTCGAGAGTAGTCGGTAAGCATAACCTCAAGTAAACTCAGTTAACAATGACGAGTCCTCTCGAGCATTGCACCTCGGAAGAACAACGTTCAGTGATTAGATTTTTAGTTGCATAGGGTATCAAAGATAGTGAAATCCGCGAAAGAATGTTGAAAGCGTACGGGAATAATTGATTGAACCGTTCGAATATTTACTAATGGCTAGAACAGTTTAATAGTGGTAGTTTCAACAGCATTTGATACATTGGTGACACTACATAATAATTATATAAATACTAGCAACTTTCTGAGCTGTCATACTGTGTATTTGTGTTCTTAATAAAATTAATTTTTTTAAAAAGTGATTTGTATTTTCTAATGATATAACTGGCGCCTGAAAGGGACAGCGGAAGTTCTCAAAAGCATTTGAAAAGTACGTCCATTTGACTTACATCGCTCAATCTTTTTGCGTCGTATCTTCCCGCACTAGAGAACTCGAGTGCTGACTCCTAATTCTTGAAGAAAAAACACCTAAAGCAGCAGCTGACAAGCAGACAGCCCGAACAACAGAGTGCATACCGACAGCAAAGAAACCTCATCTTTGGAAGAGGAGGACCCGGAGTTACCACAAGAACATCATGCTGTGAGTAATTTCATTATACTTAATTCCTGTCTCTTATCAAACCCCCTAGACTTAACTCCCTTGATAACCCTAACATGAATCTCACTATTTCTAAACCACTATCACATGAAATTTTAAAATATATCCCCAGAGATGATGGAACCTCATACAAATTACTCCATTTTGTGTCTACATGTAAGGAACTTTATATAGATTTCTGTGATGAAAGCATTTCAGAAAGAGAAGGGAACCATTGGCTGCTCTTCAAGGCAGCCATGTCCCATCTAGAAGGTCCTGCTGAAGCAGTAGCCTTCAACAATAATGTCCGAATATACTAGAACTGACTCATGCATTAAAGAAAAATTTTGCAGACAACAGAACTATATGGACTTGATAGGAGAACTAGCCTTAATGAAGACCTACTCAAAAGAACATCCTATAGAATTTGTGAACAGACTGGACAAAAAACGAACAACAGTAATAACTTGATACAAATAGGACGGCATAACAGGCGACCTACTTAAGAATTTAACAGAACTACTAAATGCCACACTAGTGAGAACATTAGTCCATGGGGTTCACCCCACACTTGGTGCACATTTACAACTGTTAAAAGACGTGAACGATGCTAGAAACAAACTCATCAACGATTGCAGTATAGTTCTGCAACAACTAAAATACAGTACCACAATCGAAACAATAAACCGAATAGACCACAATTGTACACAACCTTATAAAATCCCATATCACAAACCATCACCGCCTATACAAAATCACCAAACGCCATAATATAGACCCCCATTCCAACAGGCAGTTCCAAATTTTCAATTTCGCAGAAATTTTCAACAGCAACCACAACAACTACCCTTTTGAACAACCCTCTTTCTCAATATATCACTTCCCTTCACTGGGTCAAAACACAGTTACAATGCGCACGAGTAGAACAAATCCATCTTATAATTTTAAAAATCATATATCTCCCTATGAGTTAACTCATGTAGAAGAAAAACCCCAGGATAACACCATATATAAACAAATTAGCAACATTCAAACACAAATAAACTGAAACCCCAAACAAACTTACAGATCATTTTTTAGAAACAAGCCCCAAATTTTCCAGAGTCCCCTCAGACGATTTGACTTAAGCATAATTAATAAATCGCTGCCCTACTTTTTAGATTTCGAAAGTAGGAAATGGTTAGTTGACACCGGATCCTTGAAAAACTATATAGTACCCTCCAGTGTTCCTGCAGGCTGCCCAAGATATAAGAAGATTTTATAGTCAAGACACCCAGAGGAATGAGTAAAGGATCAGAATATATTGTATTCAATCCTGAAAATGTTTTTTTTCCCAAACCAAAAAATAAAAATTTATCTATTTAAGTTCTCCCAAAATATGATATATTATTCGACTTTGAGTGAACTTAAAGCAAATGTAAATTTTTAGAAAAATATATTAGAGTACCAAAATGGTTCACATGAATTTTTATTTTTAGTCGGTAGTAAACAAGTCAAATTAAAGCCCGGTTTTAATGTTGTCATAGTATCGGTTAGGCCAATCCCAAACTGAAAACTGGATTAATTAAATCCGTCAAAACTAATAAATATAACATTAGTAGGAAGAAGGAGTAGCAAATGTAGATAATAACGAATATAAATGTTTAGTGTATTTCAACGAGTTCATGACCACATGTCCAGAGCCGATGGATGTAGAGGAATTAGAAAGAATTTTTGAACCAAATCAATTAGTGATCAATTGTCCCGAAATTCATAAAGAAATAATTGACCAAATTCCGCGACTACTCCATACTGACCATATGAACGAAGACGAAAAATTTAAAATGATTAACTTAATAAAACAATTTCCAGAAATTATACTTAGAGAGAATGACCAATTAACCAGAACAAATTTACTGAAACATAAGATCAATACTACAGACAAAATTTCAGTCTATACTAAAAACTACAGGTATCTTTAAATATTTCGGACAGACGTTCAAATTGGAATCGATAAATTTCTACAGAACAAAATTATACAACACTCCAACTCACCTTTCAATTCCCCCATCAAGAAACTAGCAGAGGAATTTAACAAAGACATTTCAAATTATACATTCAAACAACTTAAAACTAACTAACTACTTTAAACTTGTAGCAAACGAATCCAACACAATAGAATTAAATCAACATTATTCATTTTTATTTACCACTTTAATGCTAATATATAATAAAGTAAACGATCTAGATACCAGTTTAGAGATACATTAATTATAATTAACTTATAAAGAACTAGATAGCTTAATAAGAAATTTCAAAGTATCTCTAATCTCTAATGAACCAGAAATCTCTAACGAAACCTCAGTACCCTTCATTGCTCTATTCAAAACGAATACATTTCCTACTTTATTCAAGTACCCCCTACAATCCCCAACTTACGAAAACTTCTTCTTCTTAACATACCCCGTTTATAAAACAAAGAAATCATTACCACGAACGAACATCCTTCTTTATTACTTAGATATAGCAAAGTTCTCACAGGCGATTGTGTATTGATAAATAACAATTACTATTGCAAAAATACATCTTTAATTGAAAACATATGTATTAAACAGTTATTAGAAGATAAATTATTAAAGAATTGTAAATCTCTAATAATAAAAAACGTAGAACCTCTTGTATAGCAATCATAAATTAATATGTAATCTACAATATAAGTAAAATTATTGTAATTGTTAACAATAAGAATATTACTTTGTATCCAAAACTTACTACTTTACTATCACTTAACAGCTCAGAAAAGTTGAATCAATTTTACTCAACCATATGTTTACTGGGAAAGTAATATTTTAATTCCATCAGAAATACCTAAACTAAATACCATACCAATTTCACATTTCAGCAGATACACAAGGCAACATTAATATTAAACCCTTAGAAGAAATAGAAGAGCTCCCCCTTGATGAACATAATTTGATATATTTTATGATAATACTAATTACTATAATTTTCTCTGTGTATTTAATATACCAAACCAAATACTGTCAATTAAAAAGACGCAGGAACCTGGATTCGCCGGAAGCAGAACCAGCCCGGAGTCTACCCCCGCTGAAGGACCACAACCCCCTAGCCAAGACTACCTATTTAAAAGCTGAGGACAACCCTAAACTAGCCAATGGATCCTATCCAAGCCTACCTATTTAAGGGCTGGGGACAGCCCTAAACTAAAGGAGGGAGAAGTTACAACAGCATTTCCCACGAGCATTTGACACATTGCTGACACTACATAATAATTAAATAAATACTCCCATTTTTTCTTATTATTGTCTTTTTGCAACTTTCGGAGCTGTCATACTGTGTATTGGTGTTCTTAATAAAATTCATTTTTTTTAAAAGTGATTTGTGTTTTCCAATGATATAACTTATGACGAGCAAAGAAATGGACGACCGGCTGAAGTTGCACTTCCTCCCTCAAATCTCGCTTTAACGCGTTAATTCAGGATAACAGGCGTATTACTGTTGATCTGATGGCTGAAGAAGTGCTGAAGTGTGGAACTGTCCATAACATTATTCAGAGTAAGCTGCAGTACAAGAAAACTTGTGCGAGATGGGTTCCAAAACAACTTATGACACCCACAAAAAAAGGTTTCAAATCAGTCAACAGTTGAAAGAATGATGTTTAATTGAAAAAGAATTTTTCAGTAGAATTGTAACATGTGATGAAACATGGATATACCATTTTGAGCCGGAGTCTAAGCGTCAAAGCCTTGAGTGGAAGCATACGGGTTCTCCCACTCGAAAGAAATTCAAGATCCGCCGTCTGCAGATAAAGTCATAAGGTCGTCCGCATACAGGTTAAAGAGTATTGATGACAAAGATTAAAACCTTGTCGTACTCCCTTGTTTGTCGGAATAGGCGTCATTTGCTTATAATTGCCTACCACAAAAGTGGTTTGGTCATAAAAACTTCTAATCACTTCCATAAGGTGACTCGGTATCCCTTTTTCGTATATTAACTCTCGTCGTTTCTTATGAGCTGCTTTATTGAGAAAACAGCATCAATACAAAAGCGGCCTTTTCAGAAGCCATTCCTTCTTCCGCTAGATTGCATTTTGCGATAGACCTTAGCCTTTTCACCAGTATACTGGCACATGCTTTGTAAGTGGCACACTGAACGTTAATTCCACGATAATTCGTACAGACTGCTCGGTTCCCTTTTTTAAAAATGAGTAGACCACTGTTTCTTTCCAATCGTCAGGTATCCTTACAGACGCCCAACATTCACTGAATTTGTGTAAAAGACGCTGTGATAACTGTTTGATTAAAGCCGATGTAACAATAACCGATTTTTTATTTCTTGGTGTACCGACCCCAAGTTCGTTAGTGAATCCACCCCAAAACTTACGCCGTCACTGTAATTGCTGTTGGTTAAAGTTCCTATGAGATCTTGCCATAATTCTTTGAAACATTTGGTCCACCTGTTCATGGAAATATAATTGATTTTTACTCTTTGTCTTGTCTAATTATTCAACTCCCCTACTATCTTGTAAGGCTTCTCTTGCCTTCCATGAATGTCATTCGCCAGTTCACTCACATATCTTTCCCAGCTTTGTCGTTTCCGTTTCTTTACTTCTTCATTAACGAGCGCCGAGGCCTTCATATATTCCGCCCTTGTCTAACCCGGTACGCATCTTTTTCCTTTCTTACCATTTCCGCTAGTTCCAAATCCCATATTCTGGGACGCCCTTCGTATTATAATGCTTTTGCCTGGTTCCTAAAGCTTCCTTAGCTGCTCTTCTGATAGAGTATCTAATTGCTTCCCATTCCTCTTCCATTGGGGAGCCAACAATTTGGGATCATAAGACCTTACTTGTCTGGCAAAGAGACCTTATACTCTCACCGCGAAGCAGATGCAATTTCCAATTTTCTACAGCTTTCTGATATTTTATTAAATTCTTTTTCCATCTTGAAAGCATGCTTAGCTGGGTAATAAGCGGAAAGTGGTCGGTGGAAATGTCACTCTCTCTAAATACCTAGAATCTGTTACATAGGTATTAACTTTTTATTTACTATTGTATAATAATCGACCAAGTTCCTCTGACAGCCCATACATATTAGTGAATTACTTACAATCAACCATTTTTATTTCGCTTTTCGCCATATGGATCATCATATGTCTTTTCAAACTTAGGGATTTTCTACAGCTGTAATTGCACTCCCAACACCTATGTGGCTTTTCGCAGTATGTTTTCTCAAATTTCCAATTTGTGTAAATCTGTAATGGCAGTTACAACATTTATATGGCTTTTCGCCAGTATGAGTTCTCATGTGTTTTTTCAAACTTCCAGATGATATACAACTGTAATTGCATTCCATACATTTATATGGTTTTTCGCCAGTATGAATCCTCATGTGAATTCTCAAATTTCCGGATGCTGTACAACTGTAATTGCATTCCCCACAGTGATATGGCTTTTCTCCAGTATGTATTCTCATATGTCTTTTCAACTTTCCCATTTCTGTAAATCTATAATTGCATTGCTCACACTTATATGGTTTGTCGCCAGTATGTACTCTCATGTGAGTTTTCAAATTTCCGGATGTTGTACTACTGTAATTGCATTCTCGACATTGAAAAGGCTTTTCTCCAGTATGTATTCTAATGTGGTTTTTCAAATCTCCGATTTTTATACACCTATATTTGCATTCCTCACACTCATATGGCTTGTCGCCAGAATGTATTCTCATATGGTTTTTCAATCGGCCTCGATCTATACATCTATAATTGCATTCTTCGCATCGATATGGCTTTTCTCCGATATGTATTCTCATATGGGTTTTCACATTTCCGGCTACTGTACTACTGTAACTGCATTCACCACATTTATAAAGCTTCCCTACACGATTCGCAGTCATCGGATGTATTTCCTTTCGTTCAACTTCTCCAGGGATCCCAGCGTTGTTTTCCGATTGGTTCTCTCCTCTCTCAGTCCTACTATTGACTTCCGAATGCATCTCCAATGTTTGATTACTTTACTCTCTAAATGTTTTTCCTTTTGTTCTCTTTATTCCTTTTCTTAACTTTTCTATCCTTTCTTTAATACTCAGATATAAATATAGCAATACTGGAATGCGGTGTTAGGTTGTCAGCAGTGAAATGCCAAATCTGTAACAATAACATACATTAGACTAATTGGATACATTATATCCAACTGTTGAAGTTGGTCGTAGGGATTTGATACAATGTTTTAAAAAAATGGTTGCTTTACCGCCCTGGCGACTTGATGGGAATTTTTTTTTAAGTACTTTTTATTATTTTGTCCTTGCAGTGCTGAGAAACTAAGTTTTAAAAAAAATCCTAGTTTTACTTTATTTGGGGTTTTCCATAATTTTGTCAGAGGAAGTGATTATTAGCCTTATATATGTTGTGGCAAAGTTTGAATCTCAATATTGTATAGAATGCCTAGGCATGTCATACATTACCTATCTATTTTACGCAAAGTGGTAATATCCGTTTTATTTGATACTTGGGCTAGGTATTCTATAGAATGTTTACGTCGTCTTAGGCAAAGTATGGAAAGACTTAAAAACTATATCTAGTAATGGCCATGTATAATTATGGCCTAGTTATTGCTGCTAAAGTTTACCAAAGGAATGTTACTATTTGTGGCTTTTATAATGGTATTATTAGTAATCAGATATCACTTTATATTTCTTTCAAGATCTATAAATTCTTTTATATAAATAATATTAATCAATTTCAACTACTTCGTACTCATTAAGACGATTTAAGTTTTATTTTTTTTCAATAAGAAAAACAGATTAAATTAAATAAGTAAATTTAAGAAATTGAAGTAAATAAGTAAAATTGCTACTTCATTTCCATTAACATAATTTTATTAAACAGGCTTATTATTTTATCCTCTCGCATATGTGTTACCCTTCCGACCCCCATCCATCTTGCCCACTCGGCCGCACGTCCTCTCCTCCCTTCCATTGCTGCTGCTGCGGCCGTGAAAGTGGAAGCCGAGACGAAGGGGGAACCAGGAAAAACAACCAAAACAAACCGCTCCGAGGATACTGTGCTCCTCGTTTCTGACCATTCTCGGTTCTCCGGATGCTAAAAACCAGGAGAAATGGTAGTATGGCAGTAAGTGCCCGTGTTAGGAAATTCTACAGATTATCTAACTTCTTCAGGTAATGCATGTACACAATGCCTGATTTCTTGCTTTGCTGTAACATATATAATAGGAGTTTACTTGCTCGTGGCCCTATGAATATCAATATTATTGTAATATGTGACAATATTATTGTCGGAGAATATTGTGAACACAACCTTTTTATGTTACAAAACTATGAATATAGAGATGTATAAAGAAAAGGCGTTTTCAAAAAAAAATCAATTAATGTGATAGGTATTTTGGTATATAGATAGTATCTAAATTTAGTATATAGATAGTCTAAAAAAAATCATTTTTCAAAAGTTGCAGTCGTTTTCGAAAAAGTTGCGACAAACTGAAAAATCCTTTCAGCAAAGTTGCACTTCCGGTTGGTGGATTTGGCCGCAACATTCGTGTCAGAAGAGGTGATACTACCTAGACGCAAGTTTAAGCTACCTGCGACTTTTCGTTTTTGAAATATTTTGTTCACACACAAATATACCATTCTATAAAAACAATACTTTTCGTACTTAGAAAACCTCAAAACATGAATGGATAATGTTGTGGCGGCTATTGCCCGCGGCTGGTGCAGCAAGTTCAGATGGTTGTATCGTGTCACAGAGGGAAGTAGCTATATACGAGGCTAGTAAGTCTGGAAAGACAATTGTCTTTCAATGGACACCGGGCGCTGCGGCATATTTGGGAATGACAAGGCTGATCGGTTGGCAAAGAAAGCAGTAGAGATGGTTCAGCCCGTCACGAGGATCTCAATGAACTTCTCTAAACGGACAATCGCTTCCAAGTTGCAAATATAAGCGTTGAACATCCATAGATCTAGTGCGGAGGGAAAGCAATGTCAGGCACTTGTCGAACCAAGAGAACGCATTACCTTTGATTTACCGAGAAAAGTCGGTGTGGCTTTCTTCCGCATGCTAACTGGGCACGACTATTTACATGCCGATTTCCATTGTATTCATCGCAATCCTAAAATGTGCTAGAGTAGAGCATCAAGTCAAAAAGACAACCAAAATTATGACGTAAAAAACGATGAGAGACTGCGGTTATATGGAACTAACTCAATCATGTTATAAATGTATATATCTATATATTATTTTATACATAAAATACCTACTTATTATACATACATACTAAAAAAAATTACAATTATTTTCTACTCAGTTATCCCTGTTTTTTATAATAAGAAACAGGTGGTAATTAGAATTGTGGAATATAATACATTTTTTTCTGGTTCTTCTAACATACTTCAAAATTTGCAGTCAGAGTGCAACTATCACAATAAATGTGAACCTAATATTGCTAACCTCAGCATTTTGTTTATTAGTCACATACTGTCGGAAGATGTTTGTTATGTTAGTGTCAAATTTTTGAATTGTGTTTTCATTGGGATAGCATTGGCAAAAATATTTTTAGTGACAGCCTGGGAAGATGTGGTGCGTGTAAAGTATAAACATTATTCAAACCAATTTAGTTATATTGCAGCGGAATTAGCGTAGATAAATAAGAAAAACAAAATAAGATGTCCGCAGATTAATAAAATCATTGAATATCAAACACAATAATAGTGTATGCACGTGATATAATGACAAGTGTTACTGGGGCAATATTGAGTTTTTTTGTCTTCAGGATTTCTTCAAAATTGAGGTTCTCCTCAACCGAAAACTTCTTTTAATTTGCTCTCCACAGTTCTCTATCCTGGGTTTTTTCCTCAGAGTTATTTCTACTACTAATGGAAATTAGGCAAAAATATTAGGAACACTCTGGAAGGGCACATTCCAGAGTTCTTTGTATATGCGAGAGCATCCTATTGGCTTTTCTGAAACTAATGAGAGGTATAGAGAAATTAAGTAAACCTGAAGCTAAATTCCCATGTTCTGGCTCCAAAATGCAAAGCAAATTTGATTCAGAAGTACTTCCCTTGATCTATCAATTTGTTTTCTAAGATAAAACTTCGAATCGTTGGACTACTGCTGCAAGATGAATTCGTTATTTGGTAATTTATATTTACGATTGAATAAAGTAATCTTAAAAAACACAACTATTGTTACAGTAACCCTAAAATTTCTGCTAACACAAATGAAGAAACCTTCCACTACTTCGGTGTCCGACTAACCTAGCCTCTCATGCTATCAGGTAAAGCAACATACTACTCAGACATATACATAAAATTGGTCTCTTCAACTTCTATAATTATCAGATCTTTGTCCAACCAATAGCAAAATTAGTAGTCTAAATGAACAAATTTATTTTGATAAAAGTGAGTTAGGTAGGACAATCATGGCATGAAGAACTCTCCCTATTTACTAGTAGGCTTCGATCAGGACATTCCAGTATATCGATAGTTTACCGAATTACCGTTTTTCTTTAAACTCACAATTATGAAAACTTAAGTAAATTCTAAGTAGTATTTTACAAATGATAGAATGGTATAATAAATAATCAACTGAATTACCGATTTTCTTTGAACTCAGAATTTTAACAAAACATTTAATTTTAATTATTATAAAGATAATAGAATTGAATATTTTAAAAAACACTCTAGCGGAAGGCATAATACTATCAAAGAATATCGTTGGAAAAAATGAAAAAATCCGTTCAGTATTTTGGTTTGAGGAGTTTTGACAGAATAGAACCCCATTGTGGTAAACAACGCAATGTCAAGTTCAATTTCCTGCGATTCTTTTTGTGGCGGTATAGTGTGCGCTCTACCTACCCTAATGATATCTACAGTATAAAATATGTGCTTTAAACCTCTGTTAGTATAACCTTACTAGAGTAAGGCCTTTAATAATCTCTTTTACAGGAGGCTCCGCCCTCCGTTCCACCTGTTGACAAGACAAAAAACCTTTAACCGGTCATACTTAAAAATAAGTGGATCAGGATTCTATTTTCGCACGCTTACTGTCATGAGGGACGACCATAAGTGAAGTTCAACCGTGATAATTAATGTTTTGAAAATAATAGTTTTAATTTTATTTTTGTGGATACTAAACCAGAATCATGATGGTGCATTTCAATATACCATAATCATGCCGGTAGAGTGCGCACTATACCAGCAACTTTTTTTTTTTTTACTCACTTTTACCCAAATTTCATTCCCTCCTGGTGTGGCAGAAAGAAGCCTATGTGTTTGTTAAACTTTCACAGGATTTTGAAGCACTATTGATTTGAAATATTCTTTCCGAGAAATGGATTTTGCGATGTTCTCAGGAATCTGTGGCGTGAAATTTCAAATGCCAAGTTTGTTTCAATATTTTGGGCTATGGAAACACATTCAATTTTATAAATTAATATTGTATAGTATATGAATATTGGAGTAAATTCACTCTGAAACAATAATAATCCATGATATTTATGGATTATGTATATCAATTTATATTGTACATTAGTGTCTAAAGGAAAGAAATTTTAATCTATGCAAAACTGAAAGTTGTAAAGAGGACTTTTCTAACGGTGCAACATTTAAGTCATTATATATTTTCTGTGTAATAAAGGTGACAGCAAATTGAAAGTAAAACAAATTGTTAATCGAAAATATTGATTACTATGATGTTTCAATGCCCGCAAGGGATATCTGTTGCATGCAGTTACTGGGGAAGTAGCGACCTAACGGGTTACCACAGCTTAGAACTCCATGCACTTCGTCAGAACAGTATACAATACACTTAAACTACATACACTCTACACTTTACAGACAAGGACAAACACAGTACCCAAACTAGGATCTCCGTCCCTAGTTAATTGGCGTAAGCCAAGAGAGAATGAAGAGATTAGCTCAGTGGTAGCGCGCTGGACTAGCAACGCGGAGGCCCCGGGTTCAAATCCAGCAAGCTGCCCTTAGATTTTCTCTTCCTAGGAGCCTCTACAACTCACTGTACGGTAATGAGCAGTGTTGTATGTAGCTAGAGAACACTGCTTGGAGGCCGGCAGTGCACTGAGAAGGATCTGGGGGTACAATAGATCTTTCAGGTCGCAGTGCGATAATCCCCTGCAACAATCTAAATCTACATCACATGCCTTCAACTATTTTTTCACCTTTTTTTTAATAGTTTCAAAAATATTTAACGCGAGAGTAAAGTCCTCTTTGAACACTCATTTAGAGGCCACATTAATAGCGATCGTGTGGGCCAACCTGGGCTCCTTTGCGTAAAAATAGCATTTTGCTCTCTTTCAAATAAGTATTCTTTTGAAAAAAAAATCACGAAAGTACCAGAAAAATGTAGAATAAAATAGTACAGTGTTTTCACATTAAATCAGTTAATAAATCACATTGCGGTAAGAAAGAAATTTATTACAAGATGATCTTTTAAATTTCCGCGGCCATTTTCATGAGAAACACTATAATTTCAGGGTTGAAATCACGTCAGTGGTTTGCTAAAACCCGACGTTTCGCCCATATTTCAATGAGTCTCTTCAGGGCCATTGCCTTATTGGCTTTTAAAGTGTAACGATCCTTAAGAGGCTTATTGCAACATGGGCGAAACGTCGGTTTTTAGCAAATTACTGACGCGGTCTCAACCCGGAATCTCAAGTGTTTTTAATACATCATGGTTGAAAAACACACCTTTTATTAAAACAAATAATGTAATAAAATTATGCCTTTTTTACAATGTCTTAAATAAATTATGACATAAAGCATTTTTTAATTACATAATCATTAGTTCTAAAACCTGAAATAGATAACATTTAACCAAAATTTCTAATTTATATCAAAATATAAAACAACTAAAATTTAATAAATTTTCAAAAATAACAATAAACATTTTCAAATATGATCCCATTAAATCTAAAAAGAAGTATATATATTTATAAAGCATGGAAACTTCGTGGTACAATTTACTTCTAAGTAGTTTTAGATAAAATTATTTACATTAAATTTGCTAAAAATTAACAAAATAAGTTTTAGATCACAATATATTGATAAAACTATATTATTTTGAAGAAATAAGAAAAGTCACCGATTTTTTACAATTATGAATGCAGATCATTCATAGTTGTAAAATATGAATTCATAGTTGAAAATATGTTATTCAATATTATCCGAATTAAAAATCAGTTATGGCATTCCTTACATTTGTCAAAGTAACCTGAACCTTACTAGATGGCTTACCCAAACCTCAAATAAATTATATGTTATCAAATTTCAAGGTAATTTACAACTACAATGTGAATTTCCAAATTCACACTAAAGTACACAGATTTCAAGAATTTTTATATTGTTGAAACGTTCCTATTCTATTACAACACTTTCATTACAACGTTCACTTCAATTTTCCAATTTATAACTGCATTCACCACACACATATATGCCTAAAAAGGTTTTCAACTGAATGAGTACTCATATCTAATACAAATTTCAGTATTCTGCATAACTGTAATTGATCACCAAATCATTCAACATATGGTTGGTTTCGCAATGTTTGGGATTTTATCAATCATATTGTCTTTTTTTCCACTGATTTTGTACCGATTTCCCATTTTTCTCCATTGTCAGAGTATGTTTCATCAAATACATACAAAATTTGTAAGTTCCGACACTAATCTAGCTTTATTCGAAAGGTTTTCCCATTTCTAATTGCCGGGTCTTCAGCAGTGTAATCATCATTCAACATATGCCTGAAACATATTCGTGCATGAATCAGTACGATATGCACTCTCAAATTTTGATACCTAGCAGGGTACAACTGTGTCTGAATTTACTTTTTAGTTTAAAACTTTTTGTCATGTTCCATCATGTTTTCTCATATATCTTTTCAGATATTGCAGAAATATAAATGCGTCAACCAACAATCGCAATATGGTTGGAGGTCAGTACAAAGACAATTTAAATAAAATATACACAAAGAAAAATATAAAATCAAACAAATCACCGGAAACATAACCGTGCCATTCCTTGCAAATTCTTAAAGTGACATCGTTGTTAAAATATATATGAGTTCTGTAAGAAGGAACAACGAAGAGTAATGATGTGCGCAGTCTGCAAGATGAAAGATGAAAAGGAATCGTAGGAAGTAGCTCCTGATGGTCAATTTCGCCGTTCAAATCAACTGTTCTCACCTCCAGGGTAGTAAATTTGGTACTAATACAAAAAAACTTCATGTTAAATACCCGAACGAAGCGGGATTGAATAGTCTTCAAGTCTGAAAACAACCGTCTTGCAGAAGGATAACCACACTTACATGTAATGGACTTCCTACAATACGTTTTCTGACAATTTACGTTTGTCGCCCAACTTTATCACATTCATATACATTTAAACGGCTTTCCACCTGAATGCGTACGCATATGTTTGTTCAAACTTTTTGATTCCGTGCATCTATAACCACATTCACCACACATCATATAAAACGTTTTGCTTACATTGTTAGGAGTACGTGGTCCGTGTATTCTTATATGTGTTTTCAAACTTCCCGATGTTTTGCAACTGTAACTGCATTCGCTACATTTGTATGGTTTTTCGCCAGTATGTATTCTAATATGTTTTCTTAAAGCCCCATTATCTTTACAACTGTAATTACATTCACTACATACATAAGGCTTTTCGCCAGTATGTGTTCTCATATGATACTGCAAACCTCCCGATGTTGTACAACTGTAATTGCATACACCACATTTATACGGCTTTACGCCACTATGTATTCTCATATGGATTTTCAAATTTCCGGCTTGTGTACAACTATAATCGCATTTATCACATTTGTATGGTTTTTCGCCACTATGTACTCTCATATGACTTTTTAAATATCCATATGTTAGACAACGGTAACTGCATTCATTACACTTATATGGCTTTTCACCAGTATGTATTCTCATATGTACTTTTAAACTTCCGGATGTAGTATAATTGTAACTGCATTCACTACATTTATATGGCTTCTCTATTGCATGAATACGCATATGTATTTCCAATTTTTCTGATACCATGCAACTATAATTGCAGTCGCCACATTTATATGGCTTTTGGCTAAAATGTACTCTCATATGTCGTTTCAGAATTCCTGATGTTTTACAACAGACACTGCATTCAGTACATTTATAAGGTTTTCTTGCATAACATATGGGCATAATAAGTACTTCCTTTCCCTTTACTCCATCATGAGATATTTCATTGCTTTCCGATTGGTTCTCTGCTCTCTGTGTCTTAATATCGACTTGTGACTGCATTTCCTCTGGATGATTTATCACGCCCTTATCTTTGTAATATATTTTATAACTTCAATTTTTATATTTAATACTTATTGATTTTCATCCGGGATGTCTATATTCGTAATCTTAATGCTTCAATTACAATTTCAGCTTTATTTTCACTTACAACTTTTATTCATCCACTGTGCAACAAATTTTATTGTTTTATTCCAGGAAAGATCATAAATATGGCAGAGCTGGTTTACGATATTAGGTTGTCCACAAGGAATTGCCAAATCTGTTACAAGAAATTGCATAAAACATTAGATACTGTCTAGATTAGTCTATTTGTAAACATACAATAGGTTTTTGTTAATGATTAAAAAATGCTTAGCTATTTTTTGGGAGCGAGCGTAAATTAACGATATGGTTCGAGAAAGCATACTGCAAGAGTTAGTTACAAATGATATGATAAACACTCCTCAGCATGGTCATATAACCACACCTATTTCTTTCTTTTTACCTTAAAATATTCACTTTGTCGCAGAACATGGGGATAGACTTGTGAGTTATTAATGGATTGTTCAATCTAAAATGATCGCTCGTAAAGGCAACAGTATACAACAACCATCTTTTATGGGCGGGAAGAAGATGCCGCTACCCTACCTAAAACAAAAAAAAAAAATCAATTTAAAAATATTTGGCCAGTTTGGCGAGTATCTTTACTTGAAATAGAATTTTGTACTGTGTTACTTATTTATCTTTATTAGATATACAATGATTTTGATTTTTTCCTACAATGGAAATGATTTTTTTTCCTAAATTGGTGATCTGCAATTTACGTTTGGTTAATACGTGTTTAACCAAAAAATCTGAGATGTCTTCCTCTAGAAAATCGCAGAAAAAAATCAAGAAACTATTCAATAGTTGTTGTGGTTGGTTCCGCAGAGCTGGAAAGCATCAGAGATATTTTCCGTGATAGCCTGCTTCTTTTTGTGGTCATCGACCGGTTTCGGGCGTTCTCCCATCATGAGGATGTTTTTGTCAAAACAGTGTGATAACATAGACTTGCACAGGGCAAATTTAGTTGATACACTCGGTTGCTCTGTGCAAGTCTATGTTATCACACTTTTTGACAAAAACATCCTCATAATGGACAAACGCCCGAAACCGGTCGATGGCCAAAAAGAAGCAGGCTATCACGGAAAATATCTCTGTAACTATTCAGTAATGTGAGACTTCCATCAATGATTTTCATCAAAATCAGAATTTGGTTAACAATTTAATTTTTATTAGAATCGTATACAGTAGGCGGAAAAAATTCACATATTCTCATTATGGCAAATGTTACTAAAGGCTCATGAATTCGACATCGATCTGCACCATCTATTCATCGATTTTAAACAGGCTTAGAAGAGCATCAACAGAGAGCAACTGATCAAAGCCATGCTAAAACTAGGAAAAAAGCTAGTCAGATTGACAAGAATGACACTTACAGGTACTGGCTGTAAGGTTAAGGTCCAAGGGATGCTGTCCAATACATTGGTGGGTAGGGATGGGCTGAGGCAAGGTGATCCTCTTTCATCCATATTATTCAACCTATCTCTTGAAGTAGCTATTCGCACCAACCCAAATGGCACCATATACAACAGATTGTATCAACACCGCGGATGACGCCATGTTATCAGCGCGATCTGTAGCAGCCCTTAAAGGAGTTTTTCAGAGTTTGAACTGCGGCAAAGAAGTTGGGTCTACAAATTAATGCAGAAAAAACAATGAAGACTTCAAGGAACCCCGGAAGAATTGAAAAGACATGTTGGAGAATTTAGCTTCCGGATGGTGAGCTAATTTAAGTATTTGGGAGCATTGATGACTGAAAGTAACGAAATGCTCGGAGAAATTAAAGCCAGGCAACAAATGCTTCTTGCCCTTCAAAAACCTTTAAAATTTAAAGGTTTAACAAACAGATCTAAGCTCCTGATATATAAGTCAATTCTAAGACCGGTTGATTCTTATGGTTGCAAATCTTTGGTACTGAGAAAGAATCCTTAACATTTGGGAGAGGAAAGTACTCAGAAGAATATATGGACCTGTCTGCGAGAATAAGCAATGGAGATAAGAAACAATGAAGAGCTACAAAAATGTTCCGGGAACCTGATCTGGGAGCTGTTGTTAAGAAGAGTCAGTTAAGGTGGGTGGGACATGTCGAAAGGATGGCTAATCAAAGGATCCCAAAGAAACTATTGATCAGCAAACCGACTGGAACACGTCAAAGGGACCGCCCCGATAGAGATGGTTCGACGATGTCGAAAATACTTTGAGGCAACTCGCCCAGGTTCTTTTAGGACCATAGCGCCATAGAGTAGGTATGGAAGTCGTATAGTCTGAAATAATACTTTAAAGTCAAGGGTCATTCCCCCTTCCTCCCGGACACCTCTAAAATGAATTACGCAGGAAAAAATAAATCCATTCAGTAAAATAGTACTTCGGTGACCTATTTTACCAAACCTTATAGTGAGACATTAGGTCTTCGGGAAACTTCAAAACATATTTCCGGTGAAAACTACATTTCGAAAATCTGATACAAATGCAGTATTTTTTCTTACAACAAGCATGCATAAGAAAAGTAAAAATTTATTATAGAAAAGAGAAAATATAATCTCAAAAATGTATTTTAATGCTATACATTAAAACAAACTAAGCCAGTGTATGAACTAGAATACATACAAACAAATAAAACCATGCCTTACTTTGAAACTAATTCAAGAATATAGTTTTCTAACAAAACTTTGTTGACTCAAATTCTGTTGATTAAATCTTTTTAAGATATATTTGATAGTTTGAAGAAGTTGGAACAAAACTTTTAAGTAAAATATATACAAAAAAAAAAATAAATAAATAAATCTGGTTTGAAACGCTCACTCGACTTTCTCTTGTTGCAGTTAATATAAAATTGACGAAATTGCCCTAACATAAATATCTTGTTGATTGGGATAAGTGTTGGTTCTCTCCAAACAGGTACAACGCTCATCAAACCTGAATAACATCGAAGTCACACATTACCAGAACCAGCTAAACTCAATTTTTCCGGGAAAAAGTGCAAATCAAATCGAAAGAGAACGTTTAAATAATAGTTCAAACAAATTATTTATGTTATATGTATGAAAGGTATTATATTGTTTCCGTTTTATTTTTTATAAAAGGAAATGGTAAATCAATGTTTTTTCTTATTTTAAAACAAGGGAAACAAATGAATTATTGAAGAAAATTATATATAAAAATAACATTAATAAGAAGAAAAGAAATCGATATATACATAATCGAAGTATTTAACCCAGCACATGAGTGATAGAAGAGTGTGAGTGAGAAGGTTAGCGAATTTAGTGGTCGGCCATCTTGGGGGACTGCTTCTGCATAATTACCCTTATTTTTCATAATATATCAAGATAAGGTTTTTACTCTACGTGTTAAATCAAATTTTATTAAAATACTATAGCAACTAACTGTATGACTACATTTGCAGAAAACTTTAGACAGGAACCAGAAAATAAGATAAAAATTGAATTACATTGTGAAAAATATTACTACTACATCTTAAACTAAAATGGAAAAAAGAAAGAAAAGAATTACCTGAACTTACAAAATAATATCTTATGCTTATCCGTTCTGACATCAAAATCCCAAATATAATCAAAAAGGGATAATTATAATATATTAAAGAAAGAAAAATAATAATCTAGTAGTGAGATTACTACTGTAAGGAGGCTTCGATTTTATAAAAACAAAAGTTATAAGACATGTTATGTGTTGGCTTTATCGTAAAACTTCAAACAGCTGACACATCTACTATTGATGCCAGACACAAACAACTGAAGAAACCTCCCACAATAGCGAACAACTGTCCCGATCTCTAGCGTAAATCTCGTAAACTAACTGACCAGTAGTATATTATTCCTCATGATTAGTAGTGCAATAAAACGTACGTATGTAGGCCGTTCAAATACAAAAAAAAAAATGTAGAAACGTATCCCAAAAAATAAATTCTACCTTTCTATACAAGGATGTATAGTGATCGTATAAAAGCTTTTTTAGGAACATGTTTTTAGGAAATATTGCATTCGAGTCAAACTTTCGAAATTATGTTTACACAGAAATTACATGATTTCAGCGAATGGTCTTTTTGTGTGTGTGGACAAAATATCTCAAAAACGAAAAATCGCAAGAAGCTCAAACTGGGTTTTACATAAGGTAAATCGCCGCATCCGAACGAAGGCTTTAGCCAAAATCCATCAACTAGAAGTACGAGTTTACCCATATTTTTTCGCGCTTTGCTAAAAAAAAAACAGCTCCAACTATCCAAAATTAATTAATAATAATTTGAAAATTTAATCATTACACGAACTTGGTGAATTTGCTCTGACGTTGGATGAAAATCCGAAACCTCAGGAACAAAACGAATATGCATGCCACGACGGATACAATACCAGATGTTAAGTTGCATTTCCTGTTGGTGGATTTTTCCAAAATCTTTGTGCCAGATTCGATCGCAACAGCAATAAGAGAAGTAAAAATGGATACAGTAGAATTAAATCTCAATATATTGATGTTACTTATAATGAAATAATTATACATACATATAAATAGCTGTAATTATTATAAAACTTTCAATAAATATTGAATAAGTAGGAATGTTTAATTAACTCAAGAAATTATTAATTTATTCTATAACATTAATACAATTATAAAATTAATTGTTTTCTGGTATATTAAGTAATCAAAATGGTGTACAACAGAAATAGTAAAGTCAGTGCATTTTATGGAAAGGACATAATGTCAGAATAATATCAGAAAATAGTAGTAATTATTTCATTTGTATTAATATTACAAAAACGAACAAAAACACCAACATTTAATTTTTTGTTTTAAAATAAAAGATATACACATGATCAACATCAGTGCGGTTTTGGTTTAATAATTGTGTTGTATTTTTTCGGGGTTTTCCAAAAATCGTGGTTCCCTTCAGCGATCAAGCGCAACTGCCCTCGGTTTAATAATGCACTACATAATAAGTCCACAAGCAACCAACAGATTACATATTCGATTGATATTTTCATATTTCTGAATCTAAAATATTCCTGTCAAAACAAAATAAAATTAAACAAAACTAAACCTCGGTCATTGGAAATATATTGCATTTCACATATCATGCAGCTTTACAATAATTAACCACATGCCCACGTCTCATTGCCATTTAGAAGACTTATAATTTCCTCTAGAGAGAGAGAGAGAGATAATCTTTTTTATAATATTTCATTCCGTATTTTTTGTAGATTGGACATTTACCAATAAATGTTGAATGTCTTCTCTGGCTCGCTAGCATTACAAGGTGAGCACAACTGTTGTTCAGCATTTCTATATTGGTTTTCAGTATGACTGAAATTAACTGCTGTGCAAAACCATTGCATCACTCCTATATGTTCAAATTTTTCAATAAAAATTAATCCCTTGCTCTCCTTTTTGCTTTTATGTTTGATTAGACTACTAAGAAGTATATATGAAATAAATTAAATTTACTACAAGGTATATGGAAGGGAAAAAATAAAATAACAAAATTACCTCTTTATTGATATCAAAAAATTTGAAAATAAAAAATTATAAAACACTTAAATGAAGTTGATATCCTTTTAACAATATCTTGTAACCCCTCCTCTTGAATGGATGATCTCTTGGAGTCTCTCAGGCATAGAAGAAATTATGTTTACTATGATGCGTTGGTCAATATTCTCCCACTCCTCTCTTTTTCGAGCAATTTCGAGTTCATCTAGAGTGCTTAGGAGGCTTTGTCGACCTCTCAGTCGTCTTCCTATCACGTCCCAGACATGCTCAATGGATTCAGATCTGGGCTTCTCGGTGGGATCTCTAACAATGTGATCCCAACCTCCTGTAAGTATTGTCGCACAATACTGGCTGTGTGATGTCTTGCATGATCTTGTAACAAAAGGAAATTTTCCTCGACAAATGGAGCAAAAGGGACTACATGACCGTCTATAATCTCTCGTCACATACCTGTGAGCAGTCAGAGCACCTCCAGATATCCTGTGAAGTTCTGTCCGGACCTCCATGTTAATTCTACCCCAGACCATTATTGAGCCTCCTCCAAAACTTAATCTGTATGACATAGTACAAGCTGTGTACCTCTCTCCTCTCCTTCTCCACACTCTTTCCTTTCCGTCTGGCGAGTGCAGAGCAAATCTGGACTCGACGCTAAAGAGAACTCGCCTACAGTGATCTTCTGTCCATTCCACATGTTGTGGCCTGGAAACTTTATGAGCTGTGGTAAGAAGAGGGCTTGTAGCAGGTGTGGACGATAAGTCGTGTTCCCTACTGTAGTACTCCTTGGCCTGCCTTGTCCGGGTCTTCTACTGAAGCTTCCAGTCTCTTTGTATCGACGGAGAACTCTAGAGACTGTGGATTGATTTACTCTAAGCCGCTGTGCAATTCCACGCTGACTCATTCCAGTTTCCGATAATGTCATGATTCTGACACAGACATTCTCAGTTAAGTGTTTCGTGGTTCATTATTAAAAAAAAAAGAAGCACTTTAATTAAATCAGAGGGAAAAAATTGGACAAAAAAATTAGAAGCGCAAGTTTAAACGTAACAAAGGTAAGTTGCATACTGGCTTATTTAGGAATGATAATGTTGTTTTTGTTTAAGGATTAGGATAAAGCAATCTTCAATATTGAAAATGTGAAGGGGTCCGCATTGCTGGATAACATCCGGTATTTTATCCGTCGTAGCATGCATATTAGTTATGTTCCTGACCGGTTTCAGATATTCATCTATCGTCAGAGCAAATTCAGCAAGTTCGTGTGGAGAGTTCTCTTCAACGAAATGTTTCTGTAGACTCACACTTGTTGGTTTAATCTTCAATACTTTTAACCTTTGGTTTCGGTAATGAAACCAAGTACTAGAAAACATAAATAAACAAATAATTTTATCTTGGTGTAATTAAATTTTATTAATGGTGATGCAATATTTTTGCACAGCAGATTAGGTCTGTACGAACCTTTTCAAGGTTTTGTACCAAGACACATTGCTTTTAATTATTCATTTGAGCCTATTTTGGGATATCTGCTTATCTGGTAGGGACAGGGTTTTTAATATGTTCTTATAGTGGATTCTAGAAGTATACAGAAAAGGTGAGATAAAGTCTGTCTCAATATATAGTACATATGTAAGTGGGAGTTTAGTGGGTAGGCTTAACTTTTTCCTAATGAAATATAATTGAAAAATATTTAATTGAAAACTATGCCAACCCCAGGATGTCAGCATATTTATGTTAAAAATCTACAGATGATTTGCAACTATAACTGCCATTCTGTCCACCATGTTCAGGTTTTAATTTTAAACTTCATAAATGTAGGTCTCGCCCATACATATGTACATTTAAATTTCGGATTCTTAACAACCCTTAGTAGCATTCACCTCATTTTTTTGTTTTGTTTTTTAATTTTCCCCACGAGGTATTTTCATATGTTTTTTCAAATTTCCCAATAGTGCAGAACAATAACTGCATTCCTTACATTTATATGGCTTATCGCCAGTATGTATTCTCATATGGTTTTTCAATTTTCCGCTTTGTGTACATCTGTAATTGCATTCTCCACATTTATATGGCTTGTCGCCAGTATGTATCCTAATATGTGTGTTCAAACTGTAAGATGTTGTACAACTGTAACTACATTCATTACATTTATATGGTTTTTCACCAGTATGTTTTCTTATATGGATTAATAACGCTCCAGAAGTTGTACATCCGTAACTGCATTCCAAACATTTAAATGGCTTGTCGCTAGTATGTTTTCTCATATGTGTTACGAAACCTCCGGATGTTGAACAACTATAACTGCATTCACCACATTTATATGGTTTTTCACCAGTATGTATTCTAAGATGTATTTTTAAGTTTCCGGATGTTTTAGAACTGTAACTGCATTCATTACATTTAAAGCGTTTCCCGAGCATCCTAAGTTTTTTCAATTCCTTCTCTCCTTCAATTCCTCCACTAACTCCGTTTTCTGATTGTTTCTCTCTTCTCAATGTTTTAATATCTACTTCTAACTGCATTTCTATTATATAATTTATTACCATTAGTAATTTCTAAGTACTGTTTTTAATTTCTTTTATAATGTGCACAGAAAAAAAATGTGTCTCTAACTTTACACGTCTTTTCCTTTATAATCGATAATATCTGTAATATTTTTTTACAAATTATTCTGCGGTGACTTTATTTTTATTTATCTTTACTTGGCCAATTTTTAATTTTTTTTTTAGCTGGAAGCTTCAAAAAAAAAATATTGAAAACACTGGATTACGTTGTTTGGTTGTCCGTAAAACTGCCATATCTGTAAATATAAATCACAACATTAGACAGGGGTTAATAATTGTATTCCAAGCAATATTATTTGTTAATTGCATTTTAACAAAATTTTGGAGATTGAATTTTCACCCAAAATCGATGTTTTGAGGTCCCTAAGTCACTTTTTAAATTGGAAAATTGACGCTGAATATAAACAGGGTGTCCCAAGCTATATGGATGTCGTCATTTTCTCGAAAAATAAGATAGCTAGAATTTCTTTTATGCCTCTCGTCGCTATCGCGCCTTAGGCTTGCTTAGATGCGAGTGGGAAGCTCCTCTGCAGCACTGGTCACGTGTCCAGAAGCTCGCGAAAGTTCGGGATGCCCATTTTCAACAAATATTTGATTACGAGGTTGAAGCGAAGATATGTGCATCCAGGTTGGCCATATGTTCCGACACTGGAAAAGATTTTCCTAACATCAGAAAGCTTAGACAGCAATTGAGAGAAAAATCTTTTGAAGAATGGACAAACTGTAAATGGCAAGGGGTAGGGGTATGCCACTTTAAGGACAGCCCGAAATTAAATCAGTTTGTATATGACAAGAAAATCTTATCATGTTCAGAATGGAGTAATGCTGTTAAGCTGAACATAAACTATGCCCCACTTCGTGCTGTTCCTGGGGTTGGCGGACACTCAGCAGGAGCTGTTGGACCCCTCTGTCACAGATGTGGCAGAGAGCCTGAAACACCCGCGCATGTGCTTTGTAACTGTCCTGACAACATGCTTCTTGTAACTAGATGCCACCGTAGGGTAAAGCACGCCTTGATGGAAATTATGGGGAAAAGTATATGACAAGAAAATCTTATCATGTTCAGAATGGAGTAATGCTGTTAAGCTGAACATAAACTATGCCCCTCTTCGTGCTGTTCCTGGGGTTGGCGGACACTCAGCAGGAGCTGTTGGACCCCTCTGTCGCAGATGTGGCAGAGAGCCTGAAACACCCGCGCATGTGCTTGGTAACTGTCCTGACAACATGCTTCTTGTAACTAGATGCCACCGTAGGGTAAAGCACACCTTGATGGAAATTATGGGGAAAAAAAAGTTACGTGACTCTCGAAAAGGTGTACGCTGCAGATACAGATGGATCTACAAGATACGCTGATATTATAACATTTGACAATGCCAGTAATGTAGCGTTTATTTTGGATCCGACCATCCGTTTTGAGAGTAAAGATCCGAAACAGGACAGAAAATAGATGAGGAGAAAAGGGCCATTTACGAAAAATGTATTCCCTTTTATAAGGAGAAGTTTAAGGATCAGTTCGGGGTCAGGGAGTACAAGGTACATGGCTTGTGGTTTGGTGCCAGAGGTGTGGTGCCTAAGACAACCTTGGACTTTTTCGACAAGGTAAATATTAGCCTTAAAGACAGCTCCTTTAGTGGAGAATATTTTAGTTGACTCCCTGGGAATTATTTCCCAGCATATTTATAGATAAACTTAATGTATATATTTAGACTAGAAGCTTTATGCCATCTATACATATTATATTTCATCTGTATGATCATCTATATGTCATCTATACATATTAGTTCTTTTATTTGACACTGGATATTAGGACATCCTTATACTTTAACTTTTTATGACTAGGTATCATCGCTTTTTGCTATGTCTACGGATTGATGAGTACGCTGTGTGTTGGAGCACCTCAATTTAATTGAGCAGCCCCACTTGATTTTGATTAAGTGTTCTCTCTCCAAAATCAGCGAACGCAATTTTTTTTATGGTGCCTGAAGCGTGATGCAGGCATCAACTTCTTTTTTCAAATGGGAAGATTGATATAGTTTTCACGTCAGAAATAGATTCCTCAATTTTTTTTAAATAAAATTTACTCGTACAGTTTTTTCTGTGTGCAATATTTTACGAGATATGATTAAAAACTCGTTTCCTTAAAAGAACTACTATTAATCTCCCGCACGTAGAACACATCATAATATCATAAATGATATTACGATTTTTTTTTTTTAAGGTGCATCAACTGTTTTTATTATTATTATTATTAAATAAGAAAAAAGAAACCCTATTTTTAAACAAACTTACTCCTCATTAAAAATATGAGAGATGTTGCTCGAACTGGCGTCCACCATTAGAGAGGCATAGACCTGTTTTTATTTGCCAAGTATCCCGTACAGCCAAAGAAACAGATTCAGCTCCAACTGAGCTGCATGCATCTATTATTATTTTCTGTCTTGTTCAGCTAGAGATGTAATTTCAGCTCGATTCTCATAAACCTATGTTTACAAATGGTATCAGTTTGAGGGGTAATAAAAAAAAAAGTTATGAAGAATTATTTTACCTTGTTTTCCACGTATACCCATAGGAAGTAGTATAAAGGTATCAAATCCGGCGAACGAGGGAGCACTGAATCGTTCCACGAGTCTTATAAACGTGCTCTTCAAACTTTCTGTTATGGTGTTTCTTTACAAGCCTGGCATTATGAGCGGAGCAGCCATTATGCTGGTACTACATCCTATGTCTCCGCCAAAGGAATGGATCCTCTAAATGTTGAGGAAGAATGTTGGTGAGGAACTGAAAATAAAAATCATCATTCATGATTCCTTCGTAAAAGCATGGTCCAATAAGTTGATTCCCAACAAGACGTTACTATACATTTATCCCTAAGACAGTCTAATGTCTGGCTGCGCAGTGACTCGAGGATTTTCTTTGGCCCATACCCTGAAATTCCAGCTGTTTATGAACTTTCGTCCGTCCAGAGAATATTCATTAAAAGGTCTGGCTCTTCCGACAATTGAGCATCCATCATTGCAATAAATGAATCTTTGTACCATATGGGCTCTAGTAATATCCAGTTCATCATTAAATAAACGGGGGTCTTGGAAAATTTCGGTTTCTGAAATTTGGCACAACAGATCCAGATTCCGGAAAAGTACGTGCTAGTCTAGAATCGTCCGGTAACTGGGTATCTTTCGCTTTCGGGGAACCTCTCATTCAGCATACACCCGAGCAGCTCTGACAGCAACCTTACCACATTCTGCATAAACATCGTACATATTATGACGTTTAAAAGGTTGAAACAATATCTTGGCATGTTAAAAGAACTAATAATGATATTTGTAGTATAAGCGTAGTATACATTATGTAAACTGTCAACATTAATAGTAAACATATAATTTAATTTCAGCTTCAAAGTGCAAAAGATTAATATTGAATTTCTTTTAGGAAACATATTTTCAATCATATCACGTCAATATCTATGGTCATAGCGCCCGGAGCCTTCTCAGCGCACCGCCGGCCTCCGGATAGTGAGCTGTAAGTATCTAGGAAGAAAAAAATCTAAGGGTAGCAATGGGCTCGAAGAATCTAAGAGTAGTGACTGAACTTCCGCGTGGGAGTCCAGCCCATGAGGGAAGGCCTTCGCCCATACAAGAAGGCATAAAATATAATACTGTATCAGTTTGGTTTTTGTTAATTATTAAAAAGCTATAATCAATACAAAATTTTTTTAGCGAATAGTCTACGATGTGCTAAATATTTCAACTATGAAAGATCGCGGGAGCTCAAGTTTGATCTTAATTTAGGTACTATCACCGCATCTGAAAATAAAATCAACTGGTATTGCTATTTTTTATGACCTTTTTTCTTTTTTGCGATTTTCTTTAAACTTCCTATTTCATAAATAAATCCCTATCACTTTTTGTTATATCTATATTACATATTCTAAATAATAATAAATCTATTCTAAATAATCATATTTATATAAATGAATAAAAGAAATTTATTCCCAAAATTTTGTTAATTTTCAAATTAGGGTAAAGCTAGGAGAGACATTTCAAAGTTATGCCCTGTATCAAAATATAAGAGATATATTAAAGAGGTAATTCTTATAAAACATATGTCAACTACTATTATCTGAAAAAAAATGTTACTTTTCAACTAGATTTGGCCGTCTCTACTACTATAGTAGGATAGATGACGCACCACAGGTAGGAGACCTCTCCTCTGTGAAGGTAACATGGCTGATCGACATGAAACTTGGTAAACACTATGTCTACGGGTCCAACTTTAACGATAGCTGGAAATCTTTCATTTCAATTGCAATATAGTATATAAAAAAATAAAAAAATTTACTAAGCGTTATGAAAATTCACGTTATGAAAACACACGCTGATGCGTATAAATGTTCCTAGAACACAGAAGAATACATAAAATAACTGAAGAATTTTGCAACATGTTCGCATCTGATCTCTCTACTCCTCGGCTAACTTCCATGACGCCACGTGGTAGCAAACAAGAGAAGTAAAGCCTGCGTCTTCTCTCCTACCGCGTCAGCTCTCCTAGCTTTAGCGAATACATATTTAAATTCTTAAGTCTATTTGAAACCGATCGTTAAATGATTATATTTTCTTTCCTAAGAGCCTCTACAGAACACTGTTCTAACTACTATTATCTGCAAAAAAATGTTATTTTCGATGAGACAGAACACTGTTCGGAGGCCGGCAGTGCACTGAGAAGGATCTAGGCACCAATGACTGTAGATGTTGACCAGCCTTAAATTAAAAAGTGATAAGGTAATATGTAACAGGTATTTTTTATAGTAAATTCATATTTGTTTTGTAGGAACAATAATTTAATGTATTAATAATTTAAGTTCTGAGAATAAATCCTTATTACTGTAAAAATAAACAGATAAATATATGTATCCCTTGACAATAGGCGAGAGTGAAAAGTAAACGACTTTGAACTTTGCACTAAAGAGAGTTGGAGTATTTATCTTTGAAACAATATAGCGCAGTTCATAAACTGCAAACGGCCTGACCAAATCTAAATCACTCCTCAATCATAATTTTGATTTGTACAAAACAGTAATTACGAAAATTTAATTGTTTACATTACCCCGAGTTTATGTCGGATTTGGAATTTTGAGGAAGTAGTGAGTGGTAGTTTGTGTTTTATTGTGGCCAAGGAATTTATTGGTGACTGTCTGGACGACATACAAATTCCAATCATGACCTACACGAGATCCGAGCGTACAATCGTCAGAAGCAGCTTGAGGAGCAACGGATTGGCGAAATATAACAGGTTGGCCAACCTAGCTTCAGTAAAACAAAATCATTTTGATAATTATAACTTTTGAGTGTCCAGGAGAGGTCTCCATTTTCTACTGGTATTTTCAGTAGGAAAACTTACATAAATCTCAATTAAAAAAAAAAAATTATTGTTAACTAGCTTTTCCTCATAATACCGTTACAATTTAAAATATAATCGTGACAAGGAAATTATTAAATTCCCAGGCTTCCTTACCAAAGGAAAGGGGATCTCGTTCCACAGCAACCTACACTAAGAGGTCAATTGTGGATCCTCTGTGGTTATACCACATCCTTCAGCTTGGCCCCCTTAATCAGGCCTAGCAAAGCAGAAAGTGGCTCCGTCATGGCTTCGGGACTGCTTGTCCCCAGTTGAAGAAACCTTGCCCCCATCAGACAGGCATACTCACATAGGATTTGTACCGGGGTCTCCTGCTCGGCCTTGCAGAATCTGCCTAACCGTTATCTGCAAGTAGTAAAGTAAATTTACAAGAGGTTCTACATCTAACGTATTTAGTTTACCTAAAGTCCTTAGATTATAAAAGTGTTAAATACGTTTCTTCCAGATTTGTCACCAATTTTATTTCATTTTAATTCTGCCAACACACTGTAGGCGATTGTAGCAGCATTGAATAGCAGCGAGACACTGAAGGTAAGACACTGTCCATTCTATAAGTTTTATTTCTCGGATTTCTTCGTTTGTCCTTCTAAACGAAGTGACGTCTAACACCCCACCCTCGTGCAGCCGTCCTGCGCCTGAGTGGGCACAACCAAGTCACTTCGGAAATATTCCCCTGAAAAATATCCATGTGCCTGATAAGATAATAATAAATAAATGTAATATTTATAATGAAGTAGTATATAAGTATGCCACTGTAACAATGTAGGTTTGTAGGTCATTTAAGTTAATGAAATGTAACAACCTAAATTCGCTGGAAATAAAAACGGAATTCATTGCTTGCTGAAGAGTTAGTTCATTTATTAATTCACCCTGTTTAATCGTTGTCTTTCCCACCAATCTAAAAAATTGTTTTGTTTCTACATAGGAGAACTAATATTGCTGCACTAAAAATAATAATGAATTACCTCTCAAAACACAAATTCCTGTTGCATTCTGACAAGTCGATAACGGCTCCTCTAGAGCCAAATGATAAAGTTGCATCTATTTTCTAAGAATTAGAATTTCGTATTTAAACTACAACTAGTAATAATTGACAAAATAAAACACTAAAGTGTCGAAGCGAAAGAACCTTCCACAATGTTAGAATCTTGACTATCCTGATCTCTAGTGTTTATTTTATAAAACACAAAAGGCACAGGTTTATTACTTCCTAGCAAAGTTTGGCCAATGGTCGGAAAATGCAATCTTCCTTCCATCATTTTCTTACAAAACTGGTAATTTTCCCTCCGTCTGATATTCGTCCTTGAAATCCAACGTCGGCATAAAGTATATTACAATTTGCAATAATGTTTTTTTTACTTTTCCACTTTCATTCTGGTCGTCCCCCAAAAGTTGCCGTCTCATGCAATTACACGGAGTACCGCCGGACTACGGCCAGTGTAGCCGGCCCTGCATATTCAGACACTAGGAAACCTAGAAGAGGATCCTGAAAACAAAAGAAACTTCTTACACTGAATACATCGAACTTCCAAAGAATCTACTACCAGAGAAACTTCACAAACACACAAAAAGAAAAGAATTTCGTTCTCCGCCAAAATCTTACAACTCGCAGCGGAAGCATTGAAAGGCATGAAAATTAACCGACACAATTTTTAAACGTGATGAATATTCAATGTTTGGAAAACATATTGCAAATAAACTGAGAAACAATGTTAGATCGAGGTTGAAAATTACTATTGCACAAGAGATTGGCATTTCCAACTAACTATGTATTCTCTCAACTGACACAATCATCATGTTCCACTTACTGTATCGTATAGTCTCCAACACAGATACATCAATGCCAACCCTCTCTTTCTGAATTTCCAACGGATTCTTCTCTCACATTACAACAATCTTAACCAACAAACAAAACGCAACTCAACAGACTTTTATGGAACTTGCACTTCTATGTATATAATATTTTATTTTGGATATTCTTTTCTGTTGAAACAATAATAAGAAGTTTATTATGAAATCTAGTTTTTATAAATACTAGCGGTATTTTTGTTGGTTACATAGACGGTATTGCATTTTATAAATATGTGGAAGTAAACAGTATTTACCTTGAAACAGGACTTTAATGTTTCTATAATAGTATCACTGATAAAGATAGATTGTATCGAAATTCTAGGTGTATACATTAAACTTGTGTAGGACTCACCACTAGCAAGAAATCTGAGAGACACTGCCTATCGAAGTGATATAGGTGTCTATTCTATATTTTGTGTCTTTTTTGGGTACATTTGAACCGATCTTTTGATTTGAATTAAAATTTCAGAAATCACCAGACATCATTCGCATAAAATTTCAAAATTCAGCACCATATTAAATTAAGTTTCAAATCTTGCAGCAGATTTTCAGAATATGGTAAATCTTGAAAAATGTTGCACGTCCATCACGGTCTCTTTTTCTGCTTTTCAAACTTAAAAATATAAAACCAGCACAAATTCCCGGAGAAACTTCGCTTTTGGACACGTTTTTTGAGACGGAATGTGTTCATTGATATGGTTGCCCAAAAACATTTGTTTAGGGCAAGCACGAAAAACTTTCTACACAAGTTATTGTATACGAGAACATTTATATTTATATGTGGGCAAATGTTTATATATGCCTTAAAGTTACGGATGCAGAATTGCCAGGCAATGAATTTTAAACAAATTGCCTCGTTGCAAATTGTTGTATATCTGATAACCGCAGCATTATATTCGCGTGAAAAAAGAAAGAAATGTAACGTATCTTTTTTAAAGAAGTGAATGGATTCACACTTCAATAAAGCGTTTTTTTTTTTTTAACTTTCTCCAAGTAAGAGGAAGTATTGCGATAGTGTCAAATTTTAGAAATTGAGTTTTCGCAGAAATAGATGTTCTTAGATTTCTGAGTACGAATAAGATGTTTTTGAGATATGTGTGAATAAAATATCTCAAAAACGAAAAATCAGAGAAAGTTTACAATTTAAAAACTTTGGTATTTAAATTTGGAAAAATCAGAGAAAGTTTAAAATTTGGTATTTCGTTTAGATACTACCACTGCATCTGACACCATGATGTCCTGCAAAATTAACTAACCGGAAGGGCATCTCTAGTAAATGTTTTTTTTTTCCTTTTAATCTTACATCTATGTACACAATTTGGCTGCATACATAACTATCACTTTTATTTGAAGCATTTTTCCACGAATATTGATTTGGAGGAGGGGTGTTCTGGATAGGGTCATCAAGTATAAAAGAGAAAAAAAAATCGTTTATGAATAAAAAATATACATAACACAAATATATAACTTAAACACTAGTAGAAATACACTTTATTTAAAAACTATTATACAATTAAACAATCTGTTCTATTTGTATACATTATATTATGACTCTAACCATGGCCACAGACCGTCGGTAGAGTCCTACATTAAAGGAAACAAACGGCAGAAACATAAAACAAATAAAAAAGTTTGCTAAACTAGAATAATAATGATAACAACAATGAGCCTTAAAAAATTAATTAAATAGCAAAGTGTATCAATCTAACATAAACAATTTGGTGTGAAACACTCGCACAACTTTCTCTTACTCCAGTCCCAAAATTATAATTGACAAATTTTATAGTTAGTGTACCAAATTTAATGAAATTCGTCGAAAACTGAAGAAATTGTAAAGAAACTGTACAATTTTCTTGAAACTTGGAATTTCCGCCATCTATTCATTTCTAATTAATTTTGTTTTGTTGATAGTAATCAACTAATAATAGCACTTTAGGAAAAACATAACCCCACCCCTCCCCCAAAAGGGCCCTTAAATAAATTTTCTCAGAGATATGTTTTAAAAAAAGTTGTACATCTTTGAATGTGTAGTTTATATATGGCGTTTCAAGAAATTCGCGAAAAAGTCAAAAAAATCATTTAGTAAAGTGGTAAAGTAAACGCACTTCCGGTTGTCCGATTTTTCCAACTCGGGATTTCAACAGCATATTTAATTTTAATTATCATTATTTAGATGACAGAATTGTCTAATAACCTGAAATGGCGCTTTAGAGGAAGCCGTCCACCCCTCCCCCAAAAGTTTCCTTAAATGATTTTTTCGGAGAAATGTTTCAAAACTTGTAGCTCTTTGTATGTGTAGTTGATGTAACAAGTTTCAAGAAAATCGTAAAATAGTAAAAAGCACAACTAGTAAAGTGGTTCTTCCGGTTGAGGAATTTAGACTGATAACATACTGTCAGATCCCATTGTGATACCTAAACGGTATATATATATATGCTACATAGGTGAATCGAAACAGTTTCTACAAAAAAGACTCAGACAACATGAACTAGACATTATTAACAAAAAAATTGGCAGCATGTTCTGACTTTCAATCATGCCATCGTTTTCAATAACCATCGAGACATTTTCCGTGGTAGCCTGCTTCATTTTGTGGTCATCGACCGGTTTCGGGCGTTCGCCCATCTTCAGGATGCGTTTTGTCAGACAGTGTGATTACACAGACTTGCACAGAGCAAATTCAGTTTATACACTCTGTACAATAAGTGTATATTCTGTACTCTATACTATGTTATACTATACCTATATATTATATACTCTATGCTGTATACTATACTCTATATTCTGTAATACTCTGTATTATAAGTGTATAAACTGAATTGATCTGTGCGAGTCTGTGTTATCACACTGTCTGACAAAACGCATCCTGAAGATGGGCGAACGCCCGAAACCGGTCGATGACCACAAAATGAAGCAGGCTACCACGGAAAATGTCTCTGATGCTTTCCAGCTCTGCGGAACCAACCATCACATTTTCAATAATCCTTCCATTTTAACCAATTCCCCTAACCATTCAAAACGTCTTCTATCCGAATCCTTACAAATTCACCGCCATTCGAATTCTGTCAATTTAAAAAAGACAAAGAATCATAACTTCGACTTACAACAATATTTTTCTACCCCAAAAAAGATACTCGCCAGTAATTTGTTCTTCCAAATTTGAAATTGCCGCGACTCACTATCAACATTTTTCTTATCCTTACACCTTTCAACAGTTTTTTTAAATTTTTTAAAAAATTCTATTCATTTCAATCTCAACGTTCTCAATGTACACTATTCTCCTACCATGAAGGTATCTTTATCTGTTTTATTTTCTCTTATTGTTAATATCATTTTATTTGATTTATTGTCACTTCTGTTTTATAATTTCTTCTGTTAATATTTCCTTAATTTAAATTTTTTTTTTTTGTTATAACTCTATCCACTTTTTGGTTACTACAATACCGTACAATAATGTAATTTCTCCAATAAATTTTACAGAGCTCCTGAAGAAGGGCACTAAGGTACCCGAAACGTAGAGCAACAAAGAATTTTCTTTAAAAACTCCTTTGTTCATGCCGTACAAACATCTCATTGTAAACCCTTTTATGTATCGTTACTCATAGTTGGAGAAAATCATTGGTTAAATCCTTACTTCCATCTAAAGCATTCTGACCGAAGGCTTCGTATCGAAACCCTAAGGGATACTCATACAAAATTTTAATTTGAACTTACTAAGCTTTTCATTTAGGAGTTTGCTCTCTTCATTAAGTTATAAGGCTTCGATCTAAATCAATGTACTCATACTCAGGAGATCTCGAATATATTTCAGGGTAAAACACAATTTTGAAAATTGGTTATGAATGGCAAATCAAAAGTTAAGAAAGACAAATTTATTAATGTTTAATTATCTTCAATGTTATATTAATGGGAGAATTTAAACTTAATAATAACCACTTTTTTGAGGAAACCTTAACCTCCAAAATCCCCTTAAATAAATTTTCTCAGAAGAAAGTTTCAAATAAAAGTGATAGTTCTCCATAAGTGTGTATAGCATGCAGTCAAATTTAATACAATCCATCAGTGTTTTAATGTAGAAAATAGCAGAAAACTGAAAAAATTGTTCAATAAAAACTCACGTCCAGTCAACCGATTTTTATCAAACTCTTAATTTCGGCAACATACTTAATTCTAATTAATATTATTTAGATGAAGGAATGTATAATAAATTAACACAGCACTTTAAAAAAAGGAAAACATTATCCCAGAAAAACGCTCTTAAAATAATTTTCCCGGAATAAATCTTTCAAATAAAAGTTTTAGCTCTTAATATGTCTAGTTGATATAGGAGTTTAAAGAAAAATATTTTGAAACCGTTTCCAAGAAAATCGGATAAACTGAAAAATGCATTCAGTAAAGTTTTGTAAAGTCAGGTTAAGGAATTCTGAAGAGAAAATTTTCTGTCGGATTGCATGGTGATACCAAACGGAATGTCAAGTTTGAACATCTTATGATTTTTCATTTTTGAGCTATGCAGTTCAAAAGAATACAAACATACATTCACAGGGACACATAATCAGACTATTTTCTGAAAACTAATTTTGCGGAATCAGTGGTCCTCAAAACGAGTATTTCCGGTGAAACTCGATATCTAAATTTGACACGATCGTAATAACTTCCTCTTGCAGCAATAAGAGAAAGTAAAATTTTCTGTTTTCGACTTAGTGAGTTGTGATCTTTAGACGCTTTTGGCTTAGTCGTGAAGCTCTAACGATTCAATGACTGTAAAGCATTTACATTTCCTTGAAAAATCAATTTTAAAATTTTAACATGACTGCAGTACCCTTACTAAAAGAAAGTTAATAATATTTAATGCAAAAAAAAAAAATAGGAGGCTTAAAAATTGAATCTTCCTAATGCATTTTGCAAGACAGTGTACTAAAACTTGCCGTTTCTTATGAATACTATCGTAAACAATTTTATAATTATACCAAGTGAAAGTAAAGGTGGGTACTTTCCAGCTTCATTTGGAACAAATATTAAAATGCCATAAAATATTGGAATAAAGTATTGCTTTCTAATATTATTGTAAATGAGCAATAACTATTTTCCTGATACTAATGATTGATTAATTAAATTCATCATTTATTCCAATGAATTTAATGTGAAGAAAGTTAGAGAGAAAAATTTAAAACCTTCTGAATTTAGTAATGGCTGTAACATCAATGATTGATTCAAAGTGTGTTTGTGTTTGTTGGTGAAGATAGGCGAGGTTCAACCAACTTTCATTATAAACTGCAGGCGACAACTCACTAAATAGGTTTTTCAAGACTTGCCTATATCTATGCATATCCCTACCGAATAATTCTATGACAAAGAACAATGCAAACATTTTGTTTGATTAGCACTATCAGAAAAATATTGAATATGAATTCAGATAAACAATAGATATTTTTTAGAAAGGATTACACATATGAAGATAATACCGACTCTAGTATCACTTGCAATAATTTCTTAATGTGTCCTTTAGCATCATAGCTAGGGTACTCTCAAATTGTCCGGGATCTTCCTTTAATTCCTTTTTTTATTAAAACCAAAAATCTCATATGAAAAATTATCATGACTTTATCTTACTACAATTAATGAAATTATTAAATTTACAAATTGGCGATGTTTACATAAAGTTGTACTTGCCATAAAATAAATTTAGAGATGGTTGGTTAACATCCTTGGTAGGTAATTACTTGAGGTGATTATGTTGTTGTCCAGAAACAGCCGCCAGCAGCAAGAACAAACTCCTGTAACATTTGAAATCTATAATCACAGATTTCAGAAAACTGTTTCAAATAAAGATGATAAGGCTATGAAAAAATTAGCGGAATATTAAAAAAAATCGTTGGAGCAGTTTTCGATAAAATCGCGAAAAACTATGGGTGGGAATCAGTAAAGGCGGGTTCTCACGAGTTAAGTTTAGTTGACTGACTTTAGTTAATCAACAAAAGTGGAATAAAAACTTAGTGACAACCTTTCTTTCAATAGAGTTTACCAACTTTATAGTTGATCAAAACAAGTTTGATCCAGTCAAACTTTTGTCGTTCAAGTTATGAGTCATCATGAATTGCTTTCAAGTTGAAACTTTTCTTGAAAGTGTGAACTAGGTGGTCAATATTAACCGACTGCGTAGGACGCTTGCAATTGGCCGCGGCACACGTATTTGTGTTTGATTTTTGATATAAGGATATTATTGAAAATTATCAATAATAAAATAGTTCAAAAGAATGAGCCTAAAGTGGTCTGAAGGTGTTATAAAGAAATTTTTGGAACTATATCATAAGCATGATTGTCTTTGTAACCGTCGAACGGATAAATATAAAAATAAAGAACCACGAGAAAATGCTTTGGGTTTTAATGTCAAGGAAATGGAAATTTCTGCTCTTACTATTGCTGATCTACAGAACAAAATCAAGACTATTAGAACGGTGTATAAAAAATAGCATTCATTGGTTTTGAAATCAATAAAAAGTGGATTGGGAACAGAGGAATTGTGCGTGCCAAAATTGTTTTGGTATAAAAGAGCAGATATTTTTCTAAATGGTGTTATAAATACAAGGGACACCTCATCAAATTTAGTAAGTATACTTTTCATTCTTTATTTTGTTTTACATTTTATTCATCGTCCTGTATCAAATTCAGTTGCCAGGACACAGCATCATTTCCAAAAAAATATCTGGCATATTATCACCCGTAATAGACGCGACTTCCTAAATTAACTTAACTTCAGTAATTTATGTTCTCCAAGAACCTAGTATAATGTGCCTGGTATTCAGAACTTCAGTATCAAAAGAGCGGTTGGTGTATATTTTTCATGCGAACATATTTTTAAGCAATTATGTAATGCTAAAGCTACTTCAACAATTCCGTCCACCTTGGCAGTTCCAATCACTAAGGTCGTTCAAAGGCTCTGAATCTAGAAACCAAAATTCCAAATTCATTTTCAATAATGCGACGAGCTCTTTGATAAGCGATAGTGAAGATTTTTTGTTTTCTAGAATGCAGCCGATAGATCAGTACTTCTTCCAAATGGTTTTAAAATGTAGGTTCTTAAGGGAAAGCATCGTTAGTTACAAATATCCACCTTTTGGAAAATTCAACTTAATCCTAATATCTTCTAATGCAGCATTCAAAGATGATTTTGCAAAAACGACAGCATCATTTGCTCGCCTATTCGTGCCTATGTAGAAATAACGAAAGCAATATTTTGCGTCAACGCACGCAAACAAAATTAAGCTATATGTGCCTTTATAATTGAAATACTCTGATCCACTGTGAGGAGGATTTCGTATTACAATATGTTTTCCATCCAATGCACACCACAATAGTTAGGAAAATCCCATCGACAGTAGTATTGAATTGTCTTCGATTCTTCTTCATTTTGTGGCACCACCGAAAAAATATTTTTTTCATTTTGCTGCATATTTAATACATGTTTTAATAATATAAAGTATATTAATAAAGTACCATTTCTCTTTTAGAATTTACATGATAAAGCTGAAAACGAAACGATAGCAAATGCAGCAGTAACCCAAGATGAAAATATATTACCTGCATCTTTTGCTGTTGAAAATGGTAATACACAGAAAAACGCGATACATTTAGAAAACACAGAAAGTGCCAATCCGTCCACTCCATAACAATCAAAGACAACAAATGTCTTTCGTGCTCCTCAGAGTCGTAAACGGAAAATATCGGGAAATGAAAGTATTTTAACTATAAGCGTAGCAATTGATAAACTTGAAGTAGTGCAAAAAATAAAAGTAATGTTGATGATGAATTCGACATATTTGCCAAATATATCGCTGTCCAGCTAAACAGACGCCTCTTTACGATGCAATCATCCGCGAGGAACGCAGTGATAAGACAAAAGTGTAATAAGACAAAAGCGATTGCAGCTCTTAATGAGACAGTCCTAGTAACATATAACTCCATCAGCAGGGTTTCCACCTTCTGAATATCAGAACACTCCATCACCAGCGTTTTCATTTCCTCAGTATCATTCGTCTCCATCGCCAGTGCTTTCAAACAACATGGACGGTAATACTGGTCGTCGCCGCTTTCAAATCAATCATGCAATACACAACAATGCGGCGAGGATTTGCAGGAGTCATCTAATATACTACAGATATCCCCAACGTGAAACTGTAACTGCATTCACTACATTTACACGGTTTTCCGCCAGTATGTAATCGCATATGATTTTTCACATTAAGCATTGTTGTAAAACTAGTATTGCAATTGCTACATTTATATGGCTTCTCGCCAGTACGAGTACATATGTGTCTTCAAACTTGCTGGCTCTGTACAACTGAAATTGCATTCGCTACATTTATAAGGCTTCACGCCTGAATGTATACGCACGTGTCCTATCAAAGCTCTGGATGATCTGCATATGTGCTTTCAAACCTGCAGATACTGTAACAGTAAGTGCATTCCCAACATTTATAAGGCTTCTCGCCAGTATGTGTCATCATATGCATTTTCAAGCTTTCGCCTGCTATACAACTGTAATTATATTCCTTACACATATATGGCTTATCACCAGTACGCATTCTCGTATGTCTTCTCATATTTCTTAATAATTTTGTTTTACTACTATAATTATAATCACCACACTTTTCCCTGAATGAGTACGCTTATATGCTTTTAACTGTCTGGATGATCTAAAACTGTTACTGTATTCCCCACATTTATAAGTCTTTTCGCTAGTATGTATTCTCATAAGTATTTTGAGCGATCTCTTACAGTACAACTATAATTACGTTCACCACACTTATATGGCTTCTCTCATGAATGAGTACATATGTGCTTTCAACCTTACAAACGATATACAGCTGTAACTGCATTCACCAAATTTGTAAGGTTTCTCGCCATTATGTGTCATCACAAATGTTTTCAAGCTTTCGCCTGCTGTACAACTGTAACTACATTTACTGCATTTATAAGGCTTTTTTTTCGTATGTATCCTCATAATATGCTGTTTGAAGCTTCCGATTTGTCGACAACTGTAACTACATTCCTGCATTTATAGGGTGTCAGTATGTATTCTCATATGGATCCTCAAAGTTCCCGATGATGCACACTGTAGCTGCATTCATTGCATATATAAGGTTGCATGACAGGACAGACTGGCACCCGATGTATTTCTCTTTGCTCCTCATCATCATGGATCATTTCTTCGTTAACCGATTGGTTTTTTCCTCTCTTTGTCTTTTCTTTCGGCATCTTCTCTATAGTTTGATTATGCTGTTTTCTCTCATTTAGTATAATATGTCTTCAACTTTAATGCACTTTAAACTCTGAATGTATTTAAATTCTTTCTTTGATAATTCATTCAGTATATTCCTGTTTTTATTATTTTCTAACTCGTATCAGATTTTGTATTTGGAAATTTCAATAAATTTAGTGAAGATTGGCATGCAATGTTACGATGAGCGCAAGGAAATTCAAATCTGTAATAAACAATCAAGTGTAATATAAGTTTTTGGTAAATTTCTTTCTTTTTTTTACCTTAAAAATAAATTTCATTTGTGTTAACAGCTGTTTGTGACTGCTTAGAAATATTCGACCACATGTCATTGTCGCCCATAATCGTGATAGATTCGAAAAACTATATTACTAAGTTATTATAAAAATGTATTGTAATAAAAGTATGGGCTTATAATAATCACCTTTTTATTTGTGTCTTCTGTCATTTGCAAACACAACAGTAGGCAGGCTACTGTCTGTCCATACAGAACGATCGCTTGCAATTGCTTTCACGAAATAATGATTGGATAAAATATCTTCAATGTGTCTTCTCTCGTATGTGCAGCTTTAAAGGTGCATCCTGGGAGAATTGGAGAAAGTAAAGAAATGCTATTAGAGTGTTTAATGAAACCAATTTTAATATAATGTATATATATTATCTTAAGAAATATATAGTGCATAAATCAAAAAGCTAACATATAAAATATATGTATTATAATTACAGAAATTTTGAAGTTGATATAATATTTAGTTGCAAGCAGAGAAAGCGACATTAGCCACAAAATCGATAAACCGGAAGTACTATTTTACTGAATGGATTTTTCACTTTTTTTTGCGATATTCTTTTCAGTGTACAGGTCTATCATGTTTCCAGTATAACTTACTTTGTTTTTTTTTTATGAAATGGATAATGTTTAGGCTTTCCTCTAATGTGCCATTTCTGTAAATTGTGCAAGTCTAATATTTCTAAAATACTAAAAGATGTTATTGAAATTCCGAGTTTAAATAGGTTGATAGGTTGTGTGACTTTACTGAAACGTTTTTTAATTTGTATATAATTAGATGTATATAACATTATCATTTTTAGTTAAAACTTTTTTCTGAGAAAATTCATTTAAGAAGCAAAAATTAATGGGAACTGAATTAGAGGGAACTCTGACCTAGTCACAACGAAATTGTTGACGGTTTGGCTAAAGAGGCTGTCAATTCAGGGGGAGCGATCCACATAAAACTCACTGCAACGGACGTCAAACAACTCATAAGGCGCTACATCTTGAATATTTGGCAATTTGAGTCAGCAGTTCAGATGAGGGAGCCTTCTACAAGGAAAACGGTACCTCCATTGTTTAAGCGTCTAGCTATAAATAAACAATAATTAGATTGAGCTATAGCGGCAACAATAATTAGATTGAAATCCTATCATGCAGTTTGAGGTGTTTACCTGTACAAAATTAAGCAGAAACTCTCTCAGTTATGCGAGAGATGCCATGAGCGAGGACCTCAAACATTTAGTAATGGAGTGCCTATCAATATTGTATGAAGTAGATAAGTATGTAGATATATATATATATATATATCAGATATTTTCCGTGATAGCCTGCTTCTTTTTGTGTCATCAACCGGTTTCGGGCGTTCGCCCATCATCAGGGGATGCTTTTTGTCAAACAGTGTGATAATATAGATTTGCAAAGAGCAAATTTAGTTGTACACTGGTCTTTAAATGTTTTTGTTAGGGCCTAACTCGATTACGGGCATAGTACCTGAGTGGGGGAGGGACACACACATGTTTCGGTCTTTAAAGGAAGCATATTGTACCCTTTAATAATGGAAACATCCATTACTTGGGGGTAAACTACGTTTTTTGAAGGAGATTTACTTTATAATTAACTATCCATTCTATCTTGCTATTATATTTATTTATATAACAGCGCGAAATAACACTGTGTCAGCCGTGGGTTGCTGAGAAATAGTCACTGACAAGAAATGATAAAACACGAGCTAAATGACCGTAATATAGTACAGATAAATAGATAATATTTTGTTAAACAATCAATCTATATAAGCAGGTTGTTTGATAACACAAACACATTTCGCATTTCACCTTTCATAATTCACACACGCCATCCACGCACGCAGGTATACTTAAATATTGGTTCTTTACATGCCTAAATATAACGAGTCTAAACTAGCTTAAGTACAGACATTTATAAATATATCATTGAAAAAATTGTATAAGATTACACTTATTATAAGTGTAATCTTACGGTAACGTACATTCCGCATTAACATTTTATTTTCTCAACTTGTATACATTATTCACATATGTACACCAAAGGCTGTTATGATTCGTATGTACAGACTTAAAACTAGCAGATTTAAAACTGAAAATAAAATCTATTTGGTTTTTAAGCTTAAAAACTATTTGGTTCAGGTGAGTTGTGTATTCTTTATTGCGTGTTTGATTGTCATTGTGGGAAGATGGTTTTGAATAGTTGTTCACTTGCGAATTTGTTCTCTTCGTTTATAATGTTTTGTGTCTTGTGTTTATATATTTGAAGTTATTCTATACGTCTGGTCGTCGTCCTTTTTTGCCTGGGTGTATTAATTTTAATGGTCGTGGAGATGTCGCCAGGTTTGTGTTAGGTGAGTTAAAGACCGAAACATGTGTTTTTTCCCTCTCATGTACCATAATACCCTCCTAACCTAGTAAGGCCCTAACAAAAACATTTAAAGACCAGTGATGAACTAAATTTGCTCTGTGCGAATCTATGTTATCACACTGTTTGACAAAAAGCATCCGGATGATGGGCGAATGCCCGAAACCGGTCGATGACCACAATAAGAAGCAGGCTATCACGGAAAATATCTCTGATGCTTTCCAGCTCTGCGGAACCAACCACAAGATATATAGATGTATATTTTAAATTTTATATTCTTATATTTTTTATATTTGTATTATATATTATGACTTTCTATTTATATGTTTATGGTTTTGGGTGGCTTTTGTGTTAATTATTACACTAATGTGAAAAGAGCGTTTGCCCGTATATGAATCTAAATAAATATATTACATAAACGGAATAGATTATTTAAGGAGCTTTACAAATTACTTGCAAGCTCCTTTTCAATATGAGGAAATTATATCTGGTATTTTATCCGTCGTAGCACGCATACTAATTAAACACTCTCTCACACACACACACACATACATGGTAAAATACCCTTATAACCTTAAATTGGAAGGTTTAAATTAAACGCACACAAACACACACACATGGTAAAATACCCTTATAACCTTCAAATTGGAAGGTTTAAATTAAACGCACACACACAAATTGTAATCGTTGACACACAAAATTGTTTATGGATTCTGTGCGCAGACGCTAACCTGCCACTGTTCTGGCATCGGTCCCAAATTAAATAAGAGTTGGAACGATTTTGTTACTGCTTTATGAATCGATTAAAGCTCGGTAGATTTTAGAGTTCATAACCTAACTTTTATCGAGAAAAGAGACAACACAAAAACATATCCAGTTGTAACATGCAATGCGCATGTCAGTTCCACTTGTACTTGCTTTTAGCTGGGTATTGAAATCACCGTTCTGGAGGGCCCGAGTTAGAGTCCAGTCTACCCTCAGATTTTTTTCATCCTACGAGCCTCTACTGCTCACTGTTCGGTGACGGACAGTGTTGTCTGTAGCGAGGGAACATGGCAACACTATTCGGAGGCCGGCAGTGCACTCCGGCAGAAGGCCTCCCTTACTTACAATTAAGCCTGCCAGTGTGTTGTGTAAAAGAAACAATACGTTTGTGTAAATTCTCTTTACGAAACGAATAAATTTGCCCTGAAGATGGATGAACATCCGAAATCGGTCAGGAATGCTACGACAGATAAAATACAGATGTTATCCAGCATTGCGGACTGATCTACATATTCAGGAAATTATATTCTCTAATATAGATATGATGAAACTAATATATGAATTCTTGATCTAAAGTATTCTGTATAGAAGCATTATAGAAATCTGGGGATTGTAGAGTTATCGTGAGATTAGACCTCCTGCATCTCCAGCGTTAGCTTTATGGTGAAAACCTATGCCAAGAAAAAAAACTGAAACTACCATTCACCCAAAACGGTCATTTAATTATAGGTTGCCTTACATAATATTGAGGTAACTATATATTCAATATTCATATTATGTACTTATCCTTCTCATATTTTTATTGACAAAATCAGAAATTAAGGCATCCATAAATAAATGTTGCATTGACTCATTTTCAACAGCCAATATAGATTGAAATTTCAGACTTCTTTTTTTCATACTATTTCTAATATAAGATTTTCTTGCTAAATGAAGTTAAGTTAGATTCTATTGATACCGGTATAGTTAAACAGGTGCTTTGCCAGAAACAATAACAGATACTGTAATTATTCTGGAAATTATTCGTTAATCGACAGTAAATTTTCAAATTATTGTTTTATTTACTTCGTGGCAGTAAGCCGGATTCCTGGACGTCGTTGCTGTGTGTATGATTCAGTAGAATACGGTTACAGTACTCTGTTATACGTGGCATTTCCGTGGTTGTCGGTATGTGCATACAGTGGAACGGGCTCAGCTGCAGTTTTTTAAGAAATAATTGTGTTTGCCTAAGTTCACCCAGACTAATATGTTAGAATGGAGAGTGGTCATGAACATAATCAAGTGCAAATTTTCAAGATGATGATTTAATGATGGATAAGTCTATTCACTGAATTTAAACCATCCTGATAATGGAATCCCAAGGTATCAGCAATACAGGTTATATAATATTGTACACACTTGCAGTGTCCTCTTTAACTAGGTTTCTGAACTAACTCTTTACTACGTAGGTGCTGAAAATGTGTGGCACTTGCAGGAAGTAAATATTATTGAATCTGAGTTGGGAAACATGGTAATTGCTTATAGAAACCATTTATCAAGTTTTAATTCATCTTATTATATTCACTAACTCAATCTTTGCCAATATAATTAGGATAAGTCCTATTTATTTTTCAACAGTTATATCAATAAGCCCAGAGTAATTTCTCAAATAATACTAGTCTCAAAACATAACACCAGAATTAAATCATCAAGTTTTTCTTCTAATTATTTTTGTTTTCTTTTTTCTACACCACTAGCATAAATTCTGGGCAAACTCAGTTTTTAGATATTTTTAAACAGTTGTAAATCCAACCCAAGTTAATATCAATTTAAAGTGAAGGGTGAATATTTTTAATTTTAAATTAAACAGTACAAAAAGATGATGAGTTATATTTCAATTTACAAAATAACCAATAAAATTCCCAAGCTATTATCGAATTTTATGTTACTATAATAATCAAAGAAACGGTGCTACGATATGTGGTAATTTTGCAGTTCATTGAACAAATGTACATTAGGGGAACGGTCTGAGGCCCGGAAATTATCGAAGAAGGTTCACAATAGATCAGGACGACCGATTTCTTTCGCTCTCGTTCTACGCAATCAGTTTCTTATAGATTCAGAGCTCAGAGATAATTTATTACAAGATCGAAGAGTCACTGTGAGTTCTGAAACTGTTCGAAGACGTTTGCAATAAGTAGGGCTGATGGCTAGGAGATCAGGATCAGTGCCAGTACTAACCAGGAATTCAAGTGTAAACAGGTTAGCTTTTGTCTGTATTTTCCAGACGGTCAAATTCGTGTGTGGAGAAGGCAGGGGCGACAATCAGTTAGGGAATGAGGAAGGATGTGAGTTAAATTGCTGTTAAAAATGGCGCAATAACCGCTGCTAGGAATATTGAAGTTCTTCTAGAGACCGTTTGCTCCATTTATCGGAGGCATTTTTTTTAATGCATGATAACGCCATACCACACACACATCTAGAGTTTTCACCCGCTTCTTGTCGGTATAAATGTGATCGATTGAATGTGAGTTTTCCGGATATGAATCCTATTGGACATGCTCAAGAGGCATTTACATCCTCTATTTACAGCTCCGTATAATTTTAATGCCAAAACCACACTTTATTTGCATTCGTATTTCTATATTTTATATAAGTATTTGTATTCTCATATAATTTATGAGAATATACATATATATATATATATAAAAATCAGTAATCGCATTTTCTTATTATGAGTATTTTCCTTTTTAAATTCTGTATTTCTTTTGTGGAAAGAATGTTAAATTAATAAAACTAAATTCATAAATATTAAATGAAAGTATCTATATACCAAAATATGTCTACGGATCATAATATCAAAACAAGGTATAAATAATTCTGAACTTTGATACTAATAACATGAGTTTATGGTTGAAAAAAATTAGAATTAGTGCTCTACGCTCATGTGTGTGGTAGTGTAATGTGAAAAGTCAGTATGTATTCAGTTCGTCTTTTATATTACGAGCAATTGTGAAATTGAATTGTACAAATTATATAGAGTATAAATTGGATTTGTACATTTAAAAAGTTTTTTTTTTTTTTTAATATGCGCTTAGAAAATTTTTGTGTGACTATAACGTAAAACCAAAAGCTATGATGTTAAGGTTTGTCGGAGCTAAACCATCACTAGAAAGTAGATACAGAATTATAAACAACAGAACAGATGAAGAAACGTATCAGGTTAGCCAAACCAGTTTTTTGTTAATACACAATTTCTTGTTGGAGAAATTTTCTTTGAACTTGAAAATATTTATTAAACGTTTGGGCTTGCTTTATATAAAGATAAAGATGTTGGGGATAATTATACTTGTTCACCTGTATGCGACTATATGGCGGCGCTCTCTTGGCAGCAAAATTTGAAACGGCAGTTTGAAATTAAAATTAAGATCACAGATTATCCTACAATCACTTTTTACAGAAAACATATTATTTAATTTTAATAAAAATCCCTCATTTGAAGAAAAAAATTTGATACAATTCTAGTAATTAATAAGAGAAAGTGTTTCGTATAACTTTTTTTTTTAAAAAAAACTTTCCATTTTATAGAGATCGTGTGATATATATCGAAATATAGTTTTTGCCGAAAATTCAATACGAAGGTTTCGCCAAAATCCATCAGCCATCGTCCAAGAAAATTCATTTAAGAGGGGAATAGGAGGTTATGGGTTGCTCAAAAAAGTCGTTTTATAAAATTTAGAGTCTCCCATGTGATGTAAATTGAATGCATTATATGTTTGAAGAGATTAGTCAATTATAACTATGTAAATTGTAGTGAGTGTTTCACACGATTTTTTTTTATTATAGTAATTGTCTTAATTTGATTTTCTCTAGCGAATAATGATATAAATATATGTATAAGCTGGGATAAGCTAATTTGAAGCACACTAGGACTTGCGTCGTGGAAGTTCCGGATTCAAATCCAGCAGAGCTACCCATAGATTTTCTTTCCCTGGGAGCCTCTATACAGTATTTATAACGATTAATTGTACAGTATTTGTAGAGATTAAATTGTTTTGATCTCTACATTATTAAAGAACATCGTGTGACATAATTTTGTTTATATAAAAATTGTCCGAAGTAACTTTTTTTTAAAGAAAATCTCATTAGCTTTTTCAGATCCTAAGAAATAAAAAATCTATGGTCAGCACTGCCGTACTCGAATCCGATATCTCCGCATAGAAAGGTTATCTTTATTGTTTCTCCCTCCCCAGGTCATTAAACCCGGATATTAAATGGGATATTGCAATAATAAAAGAAAACTAAATTTAATTTATTATTTGCATTTTAGGGTCTCCCCTGTCTTGTTTATTTAAATATAAAAAAAATAAATAACTAAATACAAAATAAAATAAATGCAAAACAACAACAATAATAATAATAATAATAATAATAATAATAATAATAATAATAATGTTTATTCATATAAAAATTATACAATCATAACAAGAAAAAAGAAGAAAGAAAAACATTCTTTGCGCTGGATTTTATCCACACAGAGTTGTGTGTTTTATACCTCAACTTATAAGTTCAGCTTAAATAAACAGCATTTAATCATAAGCATAGATATTCATTGATAAAAATTTATAAAACAGAAAAACTTAAATATCTGCTACTTCTGTCATCAATAAATTGGTAAAAATCAAAATAATGATTACAAAATAAATGTATATGCACATATGAGCCCCTTATACATACATACACTCACACCCACAGATACATATATATACATACACACAATAATTAATAATTGAATTCTCTTGTTAAAAGCATTCCATAATATGAAGAATCTCTAAAGTAATCACACAAAATTTCCCAATTTTCACCATTTAAATACTTGATAAGTTCATAGTTTGTAAGTAAATGCTTATTAAAATATTTTAATATATAGACTGTAAGTAGAGGGCAGTTTGCAATAAAATGATTTACGTCTTCTATTACTTTCCCTATTACAACGTGAACAAAGTTGACATACATCTCGCTTGAGGGGTTTATAATTTAAATTCATTAGTTCACACCTGAATTTTAATATTAATTTAGCTTCACTGAATGGTCTTTTTTTTTAAATAATCAGTTTAATAGTTTAGTTTTGAGTAAAGTTTATATGTACCACTTCTCGCCTTTGACTCAGCATTTGTATCTCTTTTTCCCTCACACAACCTATTAACTTTATCTATATTTGCCTTCGAGAGAGTTGTCGGATCGCTGTTATTATTAATATTAAATTGATCACTTAGTATAGCCCATTCATGACACCACTAAATATTAGCTGATATAATCTCTTATACTAGCAAAACTGCTAGGAAAACAATTACAAGCACTGATAATAATAAAAAGCTAAAACAAATCTGACAAATACATTTAGCAGTTTTAATATTTAATAATAAAAAATAATCTGGTGTGAGACACTCACACGACTTTCTCTTACTGCGAAATGACATATTTTCTTCACACTTTACAAGTCTTATTAGTGTTTACAACCGTCAGCATTTTTTTGGAGAAAACCACTCCATAATGGTTAAGAGCTGCGTATTAGGCGAACTTCTCTACAATTGGGTTGATCAATTAAAAAAAAAAATCTAGTGTGAAACAGATTTAAGTGACAAATTTACAATTTTTACAAAATGTTTGCTTGTCTTCAATTTTATATCAATTAGAGAATCTAAACTTAATAAAAATGACTTTTTTGAGGAAACCATACACTGCCCTCCCCCAAAAACTTCTTTAAATGAACTTTCTTGGAATAAAGTTCCCCATAAAAGTGACAGGCTCTGCACTTATAGTTATTGTAATAAAACTAATGAAATCCTTGGTGTTCATGGGTTGTTAATTGTATTGTAAAGCTGAAATAACTTCAGTTAAAACGCACTCCAGGTCAACTGATTTTATTAAATCAGAATTCTGACAACATATTTAATTATAATTAATGTATTTAAAAGATTAGAAATGAATGATTAAATATAATATCAAATTGGAAGAAAACATATCCCCGCCCCTCTCCCAAGAAATGTTAAATGAATTTTTCCGGTGAAATGTTTCTGATAAAAGTTGTTGCTCTTTGTATGTAGATTTATTTTCTTTAATCTCGGAATACTGGCAACATATTTAAAATTAATTAGATGATACAATTATGTAATTAAGTGAAATAGCACTTTAGAGGAAAATATAACCCAACTACTCCACCAAAAGCTCCCTTAAATGAATTTTCCCAGAAAAATGTTTCATATAGATTATTTTAAAGAAAATTGTTGGAGCCGCTGTCGAGAAAATAGCAAAAACTGAAAAATCTATTCTGTGAAGTGGTACTTCCACTTGAAGAATTTTCCATAGTGATATCCAAATGGAATGTCATGGAACTTTTTGAGCTATCCTGTTCATATACACATATAGACCATTTTCGGTTTTTTTGGGTCTCAAAACGTGTTTTCGGTGAAAACTTGATATCGAAAATTTGACACGATTACAATATTTTCACTATCAATAGTTGGAGAAAGTAAAAAGCGAATAATGCAGTGAGTTGGGAACAAATCTCACTTCAAGGATAATATTCGCTCAGGGAATACTGGGCAAAACTTGGAACTTACTGAAAAATGGGGGGAGGGGATATAATAGCCTTGATTCGAGTCATAAAATTTGTTTTTTTTTTTCTTGCTTCTAAAAGGGTATTTGTGAGATTGTGTCAAAATAAGTAAACTGTGGGATTCATTTAATATATCACACTAAACTATAACCGAAACTATATCTCTTTACTAACCGAATGATCCTCGTATAATAAAAGTTAAATTAACTATTTAACTTTTTCAATTTGAGTTTTAAATTAAATAAATGGTCATTACAAATTTCGTTAATATTTTAATTATTTATTTCTATTATTTTAATTAATTATAAACTTCACTACATAGTATTATATATACTGGACTTCCTTTAAATGATTACTATCACACATTAGGGCAAATGATCTATAGACAATGCATATATAAACAAGAACGGAGAGCATTATCTGACTATATAATTATCAACAAGCTCATTACTAAAACTAATAAAAATTAATGACAAATCTCAAATTAAAATTGAATTAATTTTCTTAAAATTACAATTACAAACTACAATGTCAACACATATTTATACAATTTACAATTTATTCACTACATAAGGAAATTATAATATTATAATTATATAGAAATTATAATCGTTTATAGAATGCTGTAATATATTATACAAATTTAGGTTAGTATTATTTATCTGAGTAGAGCTTTGGAAGAGTGGAACAAGAAATATTACAGGAAAAGGACGAACTCGATTTTATGATAAGGAAATTGAACGATGAATACCGGAAAAAGAGACTAGGTAAAAAATTATTATAAAACAATACTTAGTGGTTGGAAGAAATGTGAAAGTAGATGGTAAAACATATCCAACAGATGAATATTATCTAGGATTCATTGAGGATAATAAGGGAGGTAGTGAAAAAGATGAGAGCTGTGAAAATGATTAATTTGGTTGATTCTGGAACAGTCCTATCACAGGAATGTAGAAAACTTATATTTCACTCAATGTAAAAAAAAAAGTTTCAGGAGGAAACTGAGGAAGGTGGGAGACTGAAATTCATGAGAAATTGTTTAACGAGGACGAGGATGGACAGGATTAGAAATGAGGTGAGAGAAAAATGGGGAGCTCAGGAGAGAATAAGAAAGAAAATAATGAGTAGGAATCTGACATGGTATGGATGTGTCAAATGGATGGAGAAGCAGAAATGGGCTGGTCGAGTGAGGAAACGAAGCTTAGCTAAAGAGGACGTGTGAAGAGAGTCGGTTAGTTTGTGTATGAAGATGAGGTGAAAGAGGAAATGGCCTGCGAGATGACGAACGGAGGCACAGAAGGAGATGGAAAGATGCCCTTGGTTCTGATGGCAACACTTAAAGTAGGGAAGACGCCGAAAAATAAAATTATTTATTTATTATGAGTTCTTGTTAAATTCTAGAATAATTTATGACTAAATTGCATTCACTGCAATTATATGGTACCTAATCTGTGAGAGTTTGAAAATATAGTTAAATCAAGGGATTTTTTATTTTCTTTTTTTTTTTTGTTTACAATTGAAATCACATTTGCAATTTTCATCTCACTGAGCATAAATGTAATTGCATTCATCACAGTGAATTATCTATTTTTTCCACATTATATTCTCAAATTTTCATAAATAAACAAAAAAAGCGTGTTTACATTCCCTACGTTTATCACCAGTAGGTGTTCTTATAAGTAAATGAATATTGTTTGCAAGTTTCGGATGATTTACCAGGAAAGCCATATAAATGTGGTGAATGCAATAGTTTATTAATTGCATTCACCACATTTATATGGCTTCCCGCGGTTGTATGATTCTGTATTTCCAACTCCACCTTCGTTCCATTTGGGTCAATTTCATTATCTTCTCCTGGTAGATCCTAAATTTCAAGAATATGGACTTCCTTGGCATCTCTTCTGTCTGTTATATTAAGCTCTTATCATATAAGTTTTGTTTTCAAACTTTGCAACAAATATTACAATTCTAAATAGCGGTTGTTATTTTATATATTTCTTAATAATAAATTTAGTATATTAAATTGTAGTTTAGGAAACACAAAGAAGCAACATTTCCCAATCAAATCTACTTTAAACGTTATAAAAAAATTTGACGCTCATAAGACAAATGTGAGTTATTTTGTGACACAATATCTCTTGGCAAATGGGTTTCTCTTTTTCTAGCAGAGGTTTAAGGTATTCTTGCTAGTATTTTGGCTGAGGGGTGGTAACTCTAAAAGCTCTACCTGCTTCTAGTCAGACTGTGTCAAAGGTACTACGTTCTTATATTTTCATCTCCAAATATTTACTATGTATTAGAAAATTAGAGGAGCTATCTTTCTCCAAGGAAGTTTTTCCTTCCTACAGTCTGCATATCAAATCATACAGGGGAAGACGGATCCTGCAAATGATGAGTTGGATATTAGACGTCTTGAACGTCATTGGTCCCCAAGCCTGCTGTTAGCATATCTCTCTGGGCTTCCAAGCATGAACACACAGCAATCATCCCTATAAATGAGCTCGATAGGTCGTTATTCGGTCGACATTCTAAGAATTTAATTGGATGCTATCCGAATAGGATTGATAATAAGTGAGACGTTGTTTTGTGTCTCTCACGAACCCTTGTCTGGTTTCTGGATGGGTCCCTTATTGTACACTTTGGTTTAAGTAAATATATCTACATAATTGGGCTCATGCAAGACCTGTTTATAGAATTTGAGCGAAATGCAGCTCCAATTTATGATAATCGGCTTATATTGTTAAGAGATTGGCATTGAAGTCCGTTAGGTTCGTCAGCATGGGGAACAGCTTAGATTGTTTTCTAAATCGGTTGCAATCCGATTTATTCATATGGCTGTGAATGTCTGAGGGCCAGACCAGGATCTCGATTTTTTTTTGTTGAGGGGGAGGGGGAGGTTATATGGACAGACACGCTTTGGATTGTGCTGAACTTGGTCTCTCCATAAACTGGAGAGTAAATATTTATCCAAATACCAAATTTAAGGAAAAAAACCTGGAGCCGATTTAGAGAAAATCAAAGAGAGAAAAATTCTTGAAAAACACGGTACCTGAAATTCTAAAACAAAGTGATTGAATTGTTGATTAATATAAATGTAACAGTTTAAACGTAAATTTAATATTATCCAGAAACACTACACACAGAAAACATGACTTTTCCTGAGGAAAAAATATTAACTTATTTAAATTTTATATGTATACATATATTTATGCACGAGTTTTGTTTTTAGCTATTATTTCACTAATTTCAAAGAAAATCGTTGAAACCACCTTTAAAGGAGAAAATAGTGAACACGGAAAAGAAATGCATTCATTAGAAGTCCACTATCGTATAACCGATTTTCTTTCCACTATTGTATAACCGATTTTCTTCAAACATGTTTTTTTTTTTTTAACAGACTTACTTCTCCTTAGAGATAAAAGAACCTTCAAATATATTTATTGCATTTTAGGGGAGAAGTCAACGTCTATTTTGTAATTGTTAACCATAGCGCAAAAAACAAATTTAGATAATTACGAAAAAACAACTCTACATATAGACAAAATTATAATAATTTACATGTACAAAGCAAAAGTAGTATTTAAAAGTATAAAAAATAAATCCACCCGCGCGACTTTCTCTTACTGCAGTTTATAAAATGAATTATTATTGACAATTTTTTTTTAACTCAGTGCAACAAATTGGGTGAAATACGTCGGTGTTTTTATGGAGTAAATCGTAGAAAATTTTTTCAGTAACCACCTCCCCTTAAAGTAACTTAAATGAGTTTTCCCGGAAAAATGTTTCAAATAAATGTTGTTGCTCCTTATATGGGTAGTTAATATTTTTAAGACGTTCGTTGGAGCCATTTTCGAGAAAATCGCCAAAAAATGATAAATCTAATCCGCTAAGTGGTGATTCCTTCCGATGTAGGAATTGTAATAGATCAACTTCATGCCTTGATGACATCCAAACAGAACGTCAAGTTTTAACTTTCTGCTATTTTCTAGATATTTTTGCGCTTGGCTGATCACACACATACATAAATACATGTACACATTTCCTAATAATCACTTTTTCGAACTCAGTGCACCTCAAAACTTAGTTTTCCGGTGAAAACTCGACACGATCACAATATTTCCTCTAATTGCCGTCAGAGAGATGAAAAAAAGTTCAGATTTTTAGCTTACAGTTTGCACTAATTAGTTTAAAGAAAATCGTAGGAATTAGCTCGAGAAAATTGGAAAATTGGAATTCAAAAATCTTCAGCAAATTAGTATTTCTTTCTTGTTTATCGAGAATGCCCTAAAACCGCGGTTTCTTGGTAGAATCTAAAAGGAATCACTTTTTCCTATTAAGGGGGACAAAGCCTCAGTGTATTATTCCCTGTTCCGGCAATAACAAGGATTAATAATTAAGTAAATTAATTTTTATTTAACATATATACTTACGAAAGTTGGTGTTGAAGACATGAACTAGGTACTTCAGACAGGGTTGATTGTAAATTAGATCAGGAATAAAAATCCTCCAACAATTCATTTCCAGATCTGTTAATTTTTTTTTATGCATTTCCAGTGTATAAGACATTTGCGAAATTGTGTTGAACTGCAAAAAAAAATAGAAATTAAACAAAAAACAGATAAAAAGAATGGATTTTTCACGATAATGTCAAACATTGAAAATGTTTTATAGAATTCACTTCCATTTGCAAAGGATAAATTTTAACACCTCCTTCCGGGTTCGAATCCAGCTGTACTGCCCTTAGATTTTCTCTTCCTAAGAGCCTCTAAAGCTCTTACGGACAATGTTGTCTGTAACGAGAGAAGACTGCCTGGGGACCGGCAGAGCACTGAGAAGGCTCCTGCGCTAATGACCTCAATTTGTTAACGCGCCTTAAATTAAAAAAAAAAAAAATATAACGATATAATCTCCACGACGATGTTCACGCAAATGTATAATTTTATTATTTATTATTATATAACATATGATTAAAATGTGTTGGCGTTACTACACTTTCACCAAACCATCCTCTCGTGAAACATTTTCAATGTTAAAAGAAGCAGAATCTATTTTATATAGAAACAAATCATTTAATTGTCATAGAAAATTACACTCTAATTTCCTTTATTACGTAAATAAGTCAGTATTATTTTGATGGTATATTCTAGGAACGATTTTTGCTTGCTACAGTAATGACATCGAACAAAATTCTCTAACTATTAAGCTTCAAAATTATATTTTCACCTCCAACTTTAAAAAAAACAAACATAAATTTGAATTAGCGGATCAATTGTATATGAAATAAATTATTTCAAATATTTAAAACATGCTTGGTGAAAAGACGAGTTATTTCCAGGTCAAGATGGCTGCCATCTTTCCAAATATAATTTGCCTACCCCGTTCAGGTTATGTTATACGTTTTTGTAGGTCGTTTATTTACTTGCGTGATGAATTTTTCATTTAGATGTAACAATTAAAGAAGTGGAAATATTTTTTCAAAACAAAGTAAGTTCTATCTGGTAATTTATCTAACGGCAAAAAATCAATATAAGGGCATTTAATCTTGCAAAACATTTTTAGTATCTATTTTAAAGAAATAGTATATTCATTAAGAGTAACATTAAAGTGAGTATTCTTAGTGAAGAAGTATTATTTATGACTCTTCAAAATTAAAACTGAATTACTGATTGTTTCTAAAACCCAAATAACCTGAAATATGTAAGCACATCATTTCCTTTAAAGGACATTAAACTAATGTTTATATTTTGCTTTAATAGTGCCTTTTAATAATAAAATACGAACTTATTTAGCTAATAGATCAAATACCTCAGATCTGCAACTTACAAAAACCACGCCAACTCACAATTTCCAAATTGCTATTTGTTGGAGAAAATCACATGTATATTTCACCTTATATACTAATTATCTTAGTAACTTACCTAGTGTAATTCCCTGGAATATGAAAGCTAAAAGAAAAGACGAAGAAACTCAAGACATGAGATAGAACGGATTCTGTACTTGTAGTCACAATGACGCCAGTTCGAACACAAGTGAGTTGAAACACGTGGCCAAAATTTTATTAGAAAATGGCAGTGTAGAGGGCGCAATACAAAAATAACCAGCCAATAATAGAGCTAACATCCAGTCGACCATTTTAAGAGGCAATAGTACTGGAAAAAACCGTCATGACAAAAGTAGGTCAAACAATTGAAGTTTGATCTGAAAAATTAAACCCTAAATTATAAAATAAAATTAATGTAAATGAGAGTAATCTAAAAATAAATACAAAACTGTTCCTTAAATTGATATATATATAATAATTACTACCCTTCTTTGTACTTATTTAAGAGTAACTAATTTTAAGATTTACCAATTTTTGAATTTCATTAATATCAGCAGGTATGAAAATGTATATGAGAATCCAAAATCTAAGTGTGGAAACTAATCATAAATTTCTCTGCCCAGCTTGTCCTAATAAAGCAAATTGAGGTAGACTGAGATTGAAATGAGATATTAAACAATGTAAATCGACAAGATAAATAAATAAAAGTAAACCAATATTTCAGATTCCTAATAAGATATTGGATAACTGATTGTAATAATACTGTCACTCGAATATTTGTAAAATAGATTTAGTGGTAGATTTAGCAACAATTTTTATTTTATTAATGAAATTCAAAACATTGGTAAATTTTTAAATTAGTAAATCTTGAAATAAATGGAAAGAATGTAATGATTGGAAGGGTGTTAGCCATATGGACGTATCATAGCGCACTGATATTGAAAGAAGGTCTATCAATCAGCTTGTGAACGAAATATCTCAAAATCAAATCGTAGGAACATCAAACTTGATATTCCATTTATGTAACACAGCACTTCATCTGACTATTCATCAACCAGAAGTGTAAGCTGACTAAATCTTTTTTTCAGCTTTTCCCGATTTTCTTTAAACTTGGTATACTGCAAGCATATAACCTATCACTTTTGTTTATAACATTTTTCCAGGAAAATTGATTTTTTGGAGTTAATTGCAATTATTAAGGAGCGCCTTCGGAAAAATGTTTCAAAAAAGTGATACGTTTGTGCAGCTGGCATTCCCAGTTAAAAAAAAATCAATTCAGTAATCTGATACTTTCAGTTGAGGAATTTTGACAGATTACTTCCTGTCGGATCCCATGATGATACCCAAACGGAATGTCAAGTTTGAACTTTCTGCGATTTTTCGTTTTTGAGCTATGCTTACATATATCACACAGAGAACCATTTTCCAAAAACAATGTTTTACTTTGAGAGTCAAGGGACCTCAAAACATGTATTTCCACTGAAAACTCTAAATCGAAAATTTCGACACGATTACAATAATACTTCCTCTCAAACAGCAGTAAGTGAAAGCTAAAATAGTTATTCGTTTTCGAGAAAATTCCAAAAACCTCTCAAATCTGCAGCATTTTTTCGGAATAGGTAAAACGATTTTTTCAAACTTACGATTCTATTGATGTTTCCAATGTTTCTCCAACCCCCCTCCAAAAATCAAGCTTTCCCCGAAAAATATTTGAAATAAAAGTGATAGGCGGTTCAAGTGTGTGGATAATGTACGAAATTTAAAGAAAATCATTGCAGCCAATTTCGACAAAATCGCAAAAAACTGTAGAAAAAAAAATTAGTGAGTGTAACAGACATTATGTTGAAGTGAACTTTCTACATTAACTTTGGTGAATTTGCTCTGACGACGGATGAAAATCCGAAACCGGTCAGGAACAAATGGAATATGCATGCTACGATGGATAAAATATCAGATGCTATCCAGTAATGCGAACCCACCCACTTATTCAAAAACAAATTCGGTAAAGTCGCACTTCAGGTTGAATTCTGATCGAAACTTTAGTGTCAGAAACTGTCACCTACTGACCTGAACATCAGTGATTTTTGTTTTGTGTTATTTTGTTGTTTGTCTCTCCCACACTCACTCAGTCACTCTCTCTCTCTCTCTCTATATTACACACACACACACACACACATTCACACAAAGGATATTCGTTAAAAACAGTTTTTTAGTACCCAGGGAACTTCCAAACACATATTTTCTATGGAAAACTCAATTAGAAAATTTGATATGTTCACAATATATCCTCTTAAAGCAATAATGAACTTTTAAGTATTTTCAGATTCACAAAATAATTTGAAAAACCAACATAATTAGGAAAGCAACATTTTTAAAACTGTTGCTTTCAAAGTAAACTAGTCAAATTGTTTAAGAAAGCTTCTCCATAAAAAAAAAAAAAAATGTATCAATTTAGTTAAGAGGCGGTTTTTAATGTAAGATTTTGGAATTAGAAAAAGAAAAAACTATATAAGAGCAAAATAGCATATATTTCTATTAAAGGATCACCATTTTCCTTAGACAAAGAGAATAGTCAAAGACGCCTGCCACCAATTCTGTACCGTCGATTATCACACTCCTTGAATGTATCATTTTCAATCCGCTGCGATTCAAACCATTTCTTTTCAAATTTCTAAAGAGATAGTCACTCTGGATTTGATATCCACAGCTAACAGCGAGATAGACAAAACTTCCAACTACGATACTTCAACAATTCGAGCTCGATTTTCCTTTTATTTTATTTCTGTATAAAATTTGTTTTTTTTCTTTTGAATTACGATTATTTTGTATTTAATGTTCGTCGTACACCGCGAATAGCTTCAAACTGTTGAAATTTGCGACAATTTCGCTATTATCTTCTCCGACAGCAACGATCTGAGCGACCGTTACTACTATCTCTCAATGCTTTTAAAGAAATGTTTTGCATTGCAACAGTTTGGAGATATTGATGAATTTCAAAAGTGTTGTTAATCAAGAACAATCAAGGAAATCAAGCGCCTTCGGATATCTTATGGAAAATATGTTCAAAAAGTAAGTGCTTATGTGAAAAAATAAGTAAACATTTTTAATAAGTAAAAGTAAATAAATAAACAAATTTCGGCCGGTATATTTTTTAAGTTTCCTTTTCTAATTTTAATACGATCCTAGCATTTATCAAAAAATCGCTGCTCGGTAAGAATATATTATTTTAATCATGTTTCTTATACAAGTCACTCTTTATACTTCAAACATATATTAATTTTGAACCCGAACTGGTTTGAGTACAAATTTTATTTAAAATTAGATTCTCCTGAAGATGTTGAAGATCCTTTGTCGAAAAAATGAAACCATGAAAAGGACTACGTCTTCAAAAGGGAATGAAAGTTTTTTTTTTTTTCTATTTCCGATAGCAACTCAAATCAACAGTTGCTAGAACTTAACTCCTAAAGTTAACATTACCATTGGATATTCCTTCTTGTAAGTATTGTCGCTAAATTAGCAGATTCATTTTAAAAATATATCCGTTTCATTTACAACTTTTATAGTATTCACTAAATTAATGTAACGTCTAGTTTGTGGGGCTTAATATGTTTTTTAAAACATCCAGAATTTCTACAACTATATAATGTGAAATTGGTCACATTTATATAATTTTCGCTAATATTATACTTAAGTATACAATCAATTCATTGCAAATTCTAATAATGTAACGCAAATTCTAATAACAGTTACGGCTTTTCGCTAGTATGTATTCTCATATGGTTTCTCAATCCAGCGGACACTAAAGTAATACATTCACATTTATAAGGCTTTTCGCCTGTATGTGTTTTCACATGCCTCTTTAAGTTGCTAGAAGTTGCACAAGAATAGTTACATTTAACATTTACCACACATAAATGGCTTTTCACCTGCATGCGTTCTTATATGTGATCGCAAAGTTTGGTATACTCTGCAAGTATAATTATTGCATTCATTACACTTACATGGTTTGTCGCCCGTATGTATTCGCATATGAATTGCCAAATGTGTGGATCTCTTTATGTAAGCGCATATGTTCCTTCAAATTGTTTACATGAATAACTGCATTCACTACATTTATATGGCCTTTCATCTGAATGTATTCTCATATGAATTTTCAATTCAGTTGATGTTCTGAAAGAATAACGGCATTCATTACATTTATGTGACTTTTCGCCAGTATGAATTTTCATATGCCTTCTCCAGTTTCCAGATAGTGAAAAAGTGCAACCGCATTCAATACACCTGTATGGTTTCTTCTCTTCTGATCAATAAAATCAGAGCAGTCTGTCAGTTACGTCTGGCTTCCAAACATCATACCAGATTATATATTAAAGGAGAAAAATTTGTTTTTGGTAAAGAACGTTGTTTGTGTTGTTCCCGAGAATGTAAAGAGGATGTTGCTCACTTTTTATTAAATTGCCCTTTGTACTCTAATGTAAGATCAACGTATTTAAGAAGATAAATAACGAACTTAGATGATCATAACAACATTATTAACATATTAGACATAGTTTCTTTGAAAAATTTGATCATGTCTACTTTTATATCTTAAACAGTCTCAACTTGAGGAAATTGAAATTATGTATGAATTGATCAATTTAACTTTTATTGTGAATTTAGCTTTATGATCGTCTAGATATTGTTTGTGTATAACTTGTTAATTATTTTGTAATGAGCAGAGAATTTTCTTTTTTACGTTTTGAATTCTATTTTGTTGCTTTTATTTTTATTTGCAGTTAATCTCATTACAGTTTGATTTTTAGTTTATGTTTATGTTGTATATAGATAGGTGAAGATACATAGGAGAGAAATAGATATAATAATGGGGAGAAAAAGAAAAAAATAAATAAAATAAAAATTTTGAAAGGAGAATAAAAGGAATTGATAGACTTGGCAGAAAAGTCTGATATATATTTCATATAAGTAAAACACTTATGTATATATTTTTTCTTTGTTACTTAGCTTTTAGCTACCTCTGTATTAATTCGAATTTTTGTTCATATAATCTCTTTATCCAACTATCTAAGCAATAAGTAGTGTTTATAATAAATAAAAATGAAATATTACGATAAATTGTTACATTAGCAAAACCCAATTAACCGATTTTCTCCTTTTATTTTTTTCATGACCTCTGAATAAAATTTTTAACTTAAGTGAAATGGAAATGATACTAGGCTTTAGGCTATATTGGCGTGGAGGTAATGAGATGGCCAACATACTACCAAGGAAGGGTGCTGTAAATCACCTTCAATGGGTCAGAATACTTTTGGAAAATAAGCGACCAATTTCTTCGAGAAGAGCTCAGAAACGAGAAGGAAGTCAGAAGTGCATTGCCTCCAAGACACTGAGGTAAGCTCAGTTCGCCATCATTTTAATATATCAGAGACATTTTCCGTGGTAGCCTGCTTCATTTTGTGGTCATCGACCGGTTTCGGGCGTTCGCCCATCTTCAGGATGCGTTTTTCAGACAGTGTGCCAACACAGACTCGTACAGAGACTTAGTTTCACACTAACACACTTAGTCTGTGTTGGTACACTGTCTGAAAAACGCATCCTGAAGATGGGCGAACGCGCGAAACCGGTCGATGACCACAAAATGAAGCAGGCTACCACGGAAAATGTCTCTGATGCTTTCCAGCACTGCGGAACCAACCACCACAACCAATTTTAATATATATTTGTTTTATTCTGTATTCATTCAAGATATTATCAATCCTACAATAACAAAAATGATATAGAAAATGCAACAAAGGCAAGTAAAAGACATATAATTTAAAGTAACATAAAGTAGAGTGCACATGCGATATTATTGGAATTATATATTTTGTCGTGAAACTATAAGTTTGTCGCTTTATTATTAAAATCTGTCATTCTACGAATATTTTGTCGGTCCGACAAATAACACCCTAAATGAAAATGTAAATAATATTTGGCTCCAAAAATAATTAGGCAAAAAAGTTGTACTCTAGTAAACCAATTTACTTATTAACATATTGAATGCTATATATGGACATATACATAGATACAAATATACATACATAAAATCATATAGCATACTGAAATGGCAATCCATAGGCAAACGCTTGAGTTCCGGTTGAGACTGCGTCAGTGGTTCGCTAAAAACCGACGTTTCTTTTCATGTTGCAATGAGCCCACTTCAGATGTTGCATCTGAGTAGCTCCACTGTCAGATTTGAAAAAAACAAGAATTCATCTTTATCAGTTAGAAGTTTTCACAAATCAACTAAGAGAAATAGTTCACAGTAAGAACGTATATTTTAACTAGGGTTTTTCCATTGGTTCACTCACACCACTATTTTTAGGGCTTGATATAAAACACAGCTGATCTGTTTGTAGCCACAACCAATTATCTTGGTATGTTCAGAAAATCAACGAGAATCTATCTACATTTATGATAAATATAAAAGCTAAGGAATGTATGTAGTAAAAATTCCAAATTTGAGGAAAGAAAATGTATCAATAAAAATTGAAATAATTGTAAGTACGAGAAAGCCGTAAGAGTATGTAAAAAAAAATTGTTTTTTTTTTAATAGATTTCGCAAATATTTATTGATATGAAATCAGCAAAATGATGGTTGTTAGGGGCCAAAAAAAAAATTACTTAACTTTGAAAAAGTTTATTTTTTTGCTCGAAGTTTTGGACACCATAAGTGTCATTGCATTCTCGTCTAACCTCTCCTTAACAGCTCTTGAAGAAGGACACCAATAATGTCCGAAACGTCGAGAAAAAATAAACTGTTTAAAAGATGTAAGTTTTTTTTTGCTCCGTCCAACTATCATTTTGCTTAATTCATTAACAACGGCCAAATTCATCAGAGATATTTTCCGTAACAGCCTATTTCATTTCTGGTCATAGACCGGTGTCGGACGTTCGCCCATCATCAGGATATTTTGATAAAACAGTGCGAAAGCGCAGACTTGCACAAAGCAAAATCAGTTTATTGTACAATGTACATTAATATTTATATACGAAGTACATTACATACGAAGTAGAACCATACACAGTATTAAAATGGTACTTTATAGGAAAGCTTATCGTTAGTTTCCCAAAATCCCCTCGAAAATCAATTTATAGGGGAAAATTACAAATAAAAGTTATAGGTATAGATAGTATTCGAGGTATAGGTATAGACAGTGTAGTAAAGAAAATCGCGAAAAACTGAAAAGAAACATTCAGTAAAGTTGCGCTTTAGCAACAGGATAAAGTAAAAAGAACTTACAAAAATCTGGTGTGAAACACTCACAAGATTTTTCTCTTACTGCGATTTACATGTTTATAATTGATCAATTAATTGCGTTCTAACATATAATTAATTCGAAAAGGAGGGATTTGAAATTTATAAAATCTATTTTTTTGAGGAAAGTATAACCTTACTCCTCCCCCAAAAACCTCCCTTAAATGAATTTACTCGGAAAACTAATTCAAACAAAAGTATTGGGTCTCTGTACGTTTGGTTAACGTAGCAAGCTTAATGAAATTCGCGGGTCTATAAAGGAGAAAGTAGCAAAAAAGTGAAGAAAAAAATCTGTTCAAGTAAAGCATTCCGGTGGACCAATTTTCTTCAAACCTGGAATTTTGGCATCACATTTCATTGTAATTAATATTATGTAGATGATAGAATGATAAAAAAAACTGAAATAAAACTACAGAGGAAAACATATCATCCTCACTCCTGCCCAAAACCCCTTTTTAAATGAATTTTTCCAGAAAAATGTTTCAAATAAAAATTGTAGCTCTTTATATGTTATTAATATTCCATGTTTCAAATAAAAGTGATATGCACTTGAATGTGTACACAGTATAAGTAGTTTGAAGAAAATCGTGAGAATTGAAAAAAAAATTCAGTAGTCACACTTCGGGTTGGTAGATTCCGATCGAAACCTTCGTGATCGTCCGCAACGTTAGTTTCTTAACAGAATATGAAGTTTGAGCCCACGATTTTTCGTTTTTGTGATTATTGACAAACATAGAAATCATTCGCTAGTGACTTTTTTCGAACTCAGGGGACCTCAAAAAACGTATTTCCAATGAAGACACAATTTTCAAGATTTTACATATCGCTATAATTTCTGAAGAAGTAACAAAGTTAATTTAAATTTAATGCCTATGATCCGCCCCAATAATCTCCTACCTAATGGATATTACGATACCTTCTATGACCAATGTTTCAAATTACTCCCTACATTAAATGAAAACCAAATTTCATGAAATTCTGATAAAAATTTCAGAAAAAAAGTACGACTACTTGTATTCGAACCCACGATTGGGCAAAGTTTCTGCTTCACCCCCTATAGAACCTATTTTAAGGCAAATTTGAAAATTAGATACGATCGCAATACTTCTTTTACTTTCTCTTACGCCTAATAAGAGAAGTATTGTATCTGACAAATTGTCGATATCGAGTTTTCACCGAAAATAACCGTTTTGAGGTTCCCCGAGTCCAAAAAAAGTGATTTTTAGAAAATCGTCCGTGTGCGCATGTGTGCACAGCATAGCTCAAAAACGAAAAACCGTAGGAAGTTTAAACTTGATATTTCGTTTAGGTATCATCATGGGATCTGACAGTACTTTATCTGTCAAAATTCCTCCACCGGGTGTACCACTTTACTAGTTATTTATTTTACTTTTTTGCCATTTTCTCAAAAATAGCTCCAACGATTTTCTTGAAACTTGGAACATCAACTACACATACAAAGAGCTACAACTTTTATTGAGATATTTCTCCAGAAAAATTCATTTAAGGGTGCTTTTGGGGAGGGGAGGGGTTACGGCTTCCTCTAATTTGCTATTTCAGTATATTAGACAATTCTGTCATCTAAATAATATTACTTAGAATTAAATATGTTGTTGAAATTCAGAGTTTGAAAAAATCGGATAACCGGAAGTGCGTTTACTTTTCCACTTTACTAAATGATTTTTTCACTTTTTCGCGATTTTCTCAAAAATGGCTCCGATGATTTTCTTGGGAGTCCTATATAAATTGCACATACAAAGATGTACAACTTTTATTCAAAACATTTCTCTGGGAAAATTCATTTAAGGGCACTTTTGGGAGAGGGGTGGGTTATGTTTTCCCTAAAGTGCTATCATAGTTGATTATACAATGCTTCATCCAAACAAAATTAATAAAAATAAAGAGATGGCCTAAATTTCAAGCAAATTAGTAAATATTCAAGAGAAGCCGAGTTTCAAGAAAATTAGTAAACCGGAAGTGTGGTTTTACTAAACAGTTTTTTCAGTTTTCGTCGAATTTCATTAAATTTGGTACACTATTGTTAATTGAATTAGTCAATTATAATTTTGAGAACTGGAGTAAGAGAAAGTTGTTCGTGAGTGTTTCATACCAGATTTTTTACAGCTGTAAGAAAGAGAAAGTAGAAATCCTTACTATATTATATTCTATATAATTTTTTACTAGGATCTCTCCAAAAGAGAATTAGTTGTTGATCAAACAACAATTCAGGCCTAAAGAAGTAAACTGATGTAAAAATTGCTATTAAACAATTTTAAAATAATAAAAGTTACTCTAAAATAACCCTATACACATAACAAAATCATAATTCATTAACAAGAAATCATAAATTATTATTATCATTAGAAAAAAAAAAACTCTGACCCGTATTCGAACCTATCATGTTGGGCAAGTTTGTGCACTTCCACCCCGCTACTCCTGATAAAATTATGTTTATAACATTTATCCATTAAAAAAAAAATATTTCTTCATATTTAAAAACTTTAAAATAAAAAACTATTGAAAGCGGACAAAAAAAATGTGGAACGCTTCACGATTTTGCGTGTCATCCTTGCGCAGGGGCCATGCTAATCTTCTCTGTATCGTTCCAATTTTAGTATATGTACCGCCGAAGCGAGTACAACCGGTAGAAATTTAATGTTGGTCTTAACGCTTACTATATATTGGGAAACAATAAGTACAACTCCAGTAATTTTATAAATAAGACATTCATACGAAAATGTTTAATTGAAAAGACAAATTGATTACTCTATGCAAGTTAGCACATTTTTAACTTTTTCATCTCATCAAATAAATTCAAAAATTAAAACTTTTAAAAACCTATATTATAAAATATGCCAACCTTGTGATTTTATGAGAAACTAAAAGATGTGGAAACCAAACAATTCATTCTAACTGTACACCAGTTAAAAAAAAAAGTCTGGTGTGAAACACCCACACGATTTTCTCTGACAGCGTAATAATAAAACTGACAAATTGTCTTCAAACATGGAAAAAATTTGTTAGAGAGTTCTAACATAAATAGAGAAAGGTGGGGTTATATGCTTGTAGGCACCCTCGGCTCAGGTAGTAACTTCAACGTAGTCCACAAAAGACAGCGCAAGTACCATTGAAAGAACTCAAATAACATTTGAAATTTAACATCACAAATTCCGCAGAACCCTCTAAAATATTTTTTTCGAAAAATATTTGAAATAAAAGTGATACATTTCTATCGTGTCGTTAACATTCCAAGCTTGAAGGAAATCGTTTTAGTCGTTTTCGAGAAAATACCAAAAAACTCTAAAACTTTCTCGTAAATCGCACTTTCGGTAAACAGATTTTCTTCACATTTATGAGACTAGCAATGCTTCTAATATAATCTCAATTGATCTGATGGTAAGCCATATCTTATACTGACATAGTACATTAGAAGAAAGCTTAACATATCTGCTTCTCCAGAAACACCCAAAAAATCAATTTTCCCGGAAAAATAGTAATGGTTTCAAATAAAAATTATAGGGAATGTGTGTGTACAAGTTTAATGAAAGTTGCAAGCCGTCTTCTAGAGAATCACGAGAAACAGGAAAAACATTTTGACATGCACAGATATTACTTACCCCCCGCAGTTTTAGGTTACGATATTTTTCTGGTTTCTAACAGTTTCCAAATATTAAGATTCAACGGCCTTTTTACTTTTTTCATATATCAGAATATACGTAAAAACTGAACATTTAAGTGAAAATAAAATAGAAAAACTACATAAAAACGACATACAATACAGAAAATGTGAAAATGAAAAAGTAAATTGAAAGAGGCTGAACAATATACTACCTAACAAAATTTTGGAACGCTTTAATCGAAATAGTAAAAAGGGTTCAAAAAATTAGTTTCCATACAAAAGAAAAGTCGGGAATAGACCCACTCTACTCACTGGCGCTGTGTAGTTTTTTGTAGCATAAAACATATTCTATGCTTAATACGTAATTTCCATTTTTTTACATTTTTTTGCATTTAGTACTAAACTGGACCCACGGACCTTTCTTATACTTTCCTTCCTGAAGCGCGTTCCAGAAATAAAAAATAATCCCACGTCAGTCCAACTCGTCACGATCGTATCACTGTTCTATAATGATTCAATTTATTCTTTCATACTCAAGCTTTTAAGTTGAATATACAAACGCCTGATTACTTGAGGCACTTTGCTTTTCCAAACTTCATACTTTCATCTCACATACTGCATAAGTTTCATCACAACGATACAGATAATTATGAAAAAGTGGACTGGAGGAGTCTATTCCCCATCATAGTAATAAAAGGCATTTATAGATGAAGTAATCACCTGAATATACAAGATGCTTATGCTGACACGTTGTCACCAAGCTGGGAAGATAAGGGCGTGCACAGCTCTTTTTCAATTGACTGTTTCTTAATAAAAGATGACGTTAAAACACTGAGATTATTAGATTAAGACAATTTCCCTACTTTAACTACGGGAAAGTAAATATTAATTTAAATTAAACTCAAGGGAACGTCAAAAACTTCACACAGCTGGTATTGACGCCAAGCCAAGGAACCTTCCAGATTGGTGGAGACCCATTGTCCTGATCTCTAGCGTAAATTAAGTAAACCAAAAAAACAGGTGCGTTTAAAGAAGGGCGCCTTAAACTTTGAAGCCCATACTTACCTCATTTTAAGGAATAAACAATATTATTTGATTTTTGAAGGGGATCTGGAGGAACTATCGTCATGCTTTCCTTAAAAGTTCCATTTCAGTATAATATATGGTTTTATCACTTACATAATATTAACGTACATAAAAGCATTGATAGAATTCCAAATTTGAAGAAAATCGATTATCCAGAAGCAAATGTCGTTTGTTCTGAAATGTTACTCTTGTGCGTTGGTCAAATAATCTGAAAGAAGTTTTCTTAAGTTCCAAAAGTGAGAATTCCAAGTAAGTCGCTTATCCGGTAGATCGCATATCAGGAGGGATGCGAATATTGAATTAGAAGACAGTTACAAGAATTTATCGTTTAGGATAAACATAATGTATTTGTATAAACAATAGTTATGTTTGGCCTTGGTTAATAAAACAAGCAAACTAATATTTAGCTTCTTTTATAATGTATTTGTGTTTTTACGTGTAGTTAATGTTCAAATCAAAGTTAATCACGAATTCTGTCTTTTCATACAGTTCTAGAATAGAATAGAATCTGTCCATGCTGGCAACTAGACATGTGTCCTACGGCAGGCCCATCTGTCCAATCACTACCTCAATCCTCGAGATTCTTCATATACGTGGAATACATAAGAGAAACTCCTTAGAATTCTTCGTTCTCTTTAACAATCTAATACTCATTTGGAGGAGGAGGCAAGAATTGTGTGCCTTCAAACTGTTTGAAATTTGAGTAGCAAATCTGCTCATCCGAATTGCTACAGAAAGTAGTCAGTCCATACACAAAAAGGACTCCTGTCTCAACAATTAGACTGTAGCTCCAGACCTTCCATCCAATCTAAGACAGTATATAAAATATCTGAGTAAATTCTAAGTTACACGCCTGACGAACTCAATGTTAATCAGTCTTCACTGAGAAGGAAATCTAATAAAAATATCAAAAAATATGTCTTTAACATGGTTTTGCTATTATTCCTAAGGAGTGAAGAAATAATGAAATTGGTGGCAGTAAACTTCTCAGATATAAATAAGTTTATTGCAATTGAAACATTTTGTTATAATGAGGGCATCTTCAACCTATTGAAATAATTTTGTTGGATACAATATTTAAACTAATCATTAAAGATTTCAATTAACTGTAGGTTATTATATTGAATTTTATTATGATTAATAAATCAATTACAATATAATTAATACGCTTGATATTGTATTTTAAACCGATTCATTCTGTCAGCATTCAATGGACACCAATGGCCAACTAACATAACATAACATGTTTAATGTTTTGTCATTATGCTGCTTCCTCTTGGTTGGCTAAAATTTATTATTATTATTATTATTATTTTATCATTATATAAATCTGATATACATACATAAATCCTAGTGTAAAGGAAATTTAAATGCTTAAAAAAATAATAATACAAAAAGTAATTAATATTCCGAACGTATAAAATAATCTGCTATAGCTTTTTCTGATAATTTTTAATATATTTTATTATGTGTTAACATTGAACAGGGTATTCAGCTATTGGAGGGTATGTAGAAGTCATTAAGTTCTAGCTTCTTTTTCTCTAAGAGTTTCCCTTCGCTTTCTTAAGGGTATATTTATAAGTGTACCTCTCCAGGGTCGAAAGAAACCGTTTGTACTGCTTCCTTTAAGCGCCCCTCACCTGTCTTCTTAGTTTATTAACAGATTAGGACAATCAGAGGTCCATATTAGCACCAAAGATTCTAGAAAGGATGTTTCCTCAGATGAAGACCTAATGCATTCGTTCATGAAGGAAACCATTCTCGTTCTTAAATGCCGTAATTCCCCAAGGCACAGAACTGGATAATCAATCTATCTCGTAGGAATCTAGAGAAACTTATCTGAAATAACTCCAATCCATGCTTCTATAGGCAGCTAATGTGATTGCGTCAATCCTTAGACCAAACCCCTATAACGGAAATATAAACCTCAGAGCTTACCCGCTATTTTCAATCAGTCTAATTTTATGTTTGTAGAAGCAAGACTCATTCAATAGCTAATCCTGTGACACAAAACTGGGTTCAAAAACTCAATTTTTAAACTCTGGTTAATCAAGAAGTGCAATACAACGCGACCCCCTAAACTATTGGTGTCTCTTGCTAATCCAAATAACATGATGCGCGTTTCGTTTGCATCGCATCTTACAATTACAGATGTTTACTATTCCCCCAAAAAAAGAAGAAAAAAAAACTCTATAAGCTCCTGAGAAGATGGGTAGGGATAATCTTAAAGGAAGAAGGCCGAGATCATCTTCATATTGAGGGAACCCCCCCCCCCCAACCATCAACCTAATTCTCATCGCCACGAAAGCCTGGAGAAAAACTGCCTGTTCAGGACGGTGCGACATCTCTCCCAACACTCTCCCTAGAGTGCTCTCGCTAAATATACTTGCCGTAAACACAGACTTCCAAATCTTTATAGGTTTTAGACTTCGAACTTTTATCAATTTTGTTATTAATATAAAAATATGTAAGCAACCAGCGATGCACTATCTCTACTTTGTGCATGATAAATCAAACCGTGGAAGAAATGGATACCCTCCCGATGCACCTGGTGTGTAACAGAAGGTGAAAAATAAAATAAAAATATATTCAAATTGTTAGGCCTTAAAATTACAATGTTTGTACGGCAATGGCCAGAGGAGTTTTCCAAGAAAAAGAATTCTCTGTTGCTCTACGTTTCGGGTACCATTGGTGTCATTCTTCAGGAGCTCTGTAAAAATTTGTTGGAGAAAATACAGTATTTTACAGTATGGTAGTTATAAAAAGTATATAGATTTATACAAAAAAAAAATGTAAATCAAAGAAATGTTAACAGAAGAAATTATAAAACAGAAGTGACAGTAAATTAAATAAAATCATATTAACAGTAAGAGAAAATAAGACAAAGATACCTTTAGGGTAGAAGAGGAGTAATCGTTGAGAACGTTGAGACTGAAATGAAGAGAGAGTATTTTTTTAAAAGATGGGAGGGATAAGAAAAATATTTGTAGTGAGGCGCGGAAATTTCAAATTTGAAAGAACAAATTAAAAATTATCAATTATATATTAATTACAAATATATTTTAGGGTTAGAAAAATATTGTGGTAAGTTGAAGTAATGATTTGTCTTTTTTAAAATTGATAGAATTCGGATGAAGGCGAGGTTGTAAGGATTCGGATAGAAGACGTTTTGAATGGTTGGGGTATGCGGTTAAAATGGAAGGGTTATTGAAATCGATGGCATGGAGAGAACAGTACTGTCAATTTTTTTGTTAATAATGTCTAGTTCGTATTGTCTGAGTCTATTTTTTTAAAAACTGTTGGATTCACCTATGTAGCAAGCGTTGCAGTTGGGTGTAATACATTGAAGTTTGTATACCGTATGTGTTTTGTTAGATTTTTCAATAGGGTCTTTAATTTTTGAGAAGATTTTATTTAGTTTGTTGGTGGGGGAGAAGCCTGTTCAGAGGTTGGGGATAATGTTTTTGAGGATGTTATTGATTCTATTGGAAATAGGACTAATGAAGGTCAGCGAGTGGTAAATAGGAGGTTCAGTATTCATGTTAGGTGGAATGTTTTGAGGGTTCTGCGTTGGAGGTTTGTTTGTGTATTTGCATGGTTTTGAGAATTAGATGAATAGGATAGTCATTTTTAACCAGTACTTCTTTTGTTTTTTTGATACTGTCCTGGTGGAACGATGGGTCCGATAAATGAATTGCAGGGTTATATAGGTTTTTTATGCTGTTTATTTTTTTGGTGAAAAGGATGGTCTGAGAGGAAGTGGAGCAGTCTTCCAGAGTAAGTGGGTTTAGTGTACCAGTTGTGTGTGAATGAGTTGTCATGGTTGCGAATGATCGTTTTAATTTACTGTCACTTCTGTTTTATAATTTCTTCTGTTAACATTTCTTTGATTTATACATTTTTTTTTTTTTGTTATAAACCTCTGCACTTTTTATATACTGTAAAATACTGTATTTTCTCTAATAAATTTGCACAGAGCTCCCATAGAAGGGCACCAGTGGTACCCGAAACGTAGAGCAACAGAGAATTCTTTTTCTTGAAAATCTCCTCTGGCCATTGCCGTACAAACATCTCAAAATAAAAATGGATTTACTAGTTCACCTACCGATATTTTGATGGTCAAAACTATCTGAATCCTTTTCAACTTCCATCTATGAAGTTGTAAGAGTATATTCATCTTCTTCTACTAACTTGATGAACAGCCTGCCAATCTCAAAGAATGGGTGAAAATCAACCATTCTCAAGGCTCGGACCGAAGCGACATCAATCCTGTAAGCCAGGAATACTCCTTCCTTGACCTGGTGTCGATACTCGTTTCTCCAACCGCTTACATTAATTTCATTTTGGAAGGCAAGAGTTTTCAACACTTGCTCGCTGGTATGCTCGCCTTCAGGAATAAACATGGAAATCCTAGCCTGTGTAGGGACTTCAGACGCCTTCATAAGTTTGAATTGCCTTCCTTTCCAGCTAGGCTTCACATTTTCCAAAACCCAATCAAAAGTGGTTTGATCAAAACAAGCTAGAAGAAACCAACCCTCTGATATCATGCCTGATTTGATAAATTTCAGCTTACAGATCTTTGCCTGAAGCGTCCTCCTAACTATGGTGAGCAACTCCCTTTTGATAATAGCCGCATCTTCATCAGAGAGAATTCCAAAAGGAACGATGCTAGTTATAGCCAAGCACAGTTTGCTTTCCATCTCTGATATATTAGACCTTTTACTTGCCGGCTGGATTCGAGGTGGTTTGTCATCCGAAGCTCTAGATCTCTTCTGAGTCCTGGCCGAAATAACCTCGGCGGCTGCAGACTGCATCACCTTTACTCTGTTAGCTCGCATTTTCCTATATCTTCCACAAAGCTTCTTCTTCTTCTTCATTTTGGTATCCTTAGATGTGCTTTCAGAAGTTTGCTTAGTTTCTGTTACTGTTGTATAAGACTTCGCATCGGCCATAGCCGCTGCAGAAGTCTCATACTTTATCCTCTGAACCACGCACCATTCGTCACCGCAGGAGAACAAGTCGTCCGCGGCTCCTTTTGGCACGCTTTCCTCTAGAAGCAAGCTTTCCCCGCTTCTGCATATTCTTTCCAGATTCCCACCCATATGTACATCCGAGCCCTGGTCACCCGACCCAGGATGCACAGAGGAATTACCCCCACCACCGGTGATCCTCTCCTCTAAAGGATCCTCGGCTGACGAATTTAGACTTTTATCCATAAAAAAAGATAAACAAAGTTCATCCCCGGAGCTCTCCACCCTCCACGGAGCCTCACAATTTGGGACGCTTTAAAGAAGCGCCAGAGCTACTCCAGAGATATAGCTCCCAGGGATTGTGAGCTAAAGCTCATAATACCCAGGAACTCACCCATGCGTGTATTACGCTAGCCGATTGACCAGTACTGGGTTAGGTACAGGCCGCCTGTTTAGCAGAATCCGGAACCAAAGAGATGTGTTGGGCTACAAGGCTCGCTGAGGGAACTTGCCTCTAGAGAAACCTCTGCCCTCAATCACCAGGACTTCCTTTTCCCACGACACAGGTATCCGCACACGGCAAACATGCGGGTGGCACCAGCACGTGCCACTGGCGTTTAAAAGAAAATGTATAAATTTAGGAGTGTGTATGTTGTGATGTTTAGGTGTAAGTGATGCAGTATGAATTCATCCGCAGAGGCTCCATAAACAAAAATTTCCTGAATGAGATCCAGGGCGCACAAAAATCAAGGCAAGCTGAACAGAGAATAGGAAAATTCCCATTCACTCTCACTCCACGGCTGAGCACAACTACATTTTGTTAGTCTGTTAGTGTAGCTGAGGTACGTGGGAGCGCTAGGTTCCCAAGTAGCCCAAGGGCTACCCTCTGCGTTCGTCCACCCTCTTGGCCATCTGCATTCCACAAAAAGTGGAGACAGATGTTACCGGAACCACGACGAGGACGCTCGGGTTGGACTTGAATGAGGTTCCGCGACAGACTAATTGCCTTAGAAACATAGGGAAGTTTCACCCTATGTGAGTAATAATAATAAAACTCCCTCATACCATTTGGTTCCATGTATATAAAAAGTTTATAAGTCAAATTGAAAAAAAAAAACTCTTCCTCAACTTTCTACACTTTAATTTTTAGACAGCACCAGTTTAACGTATCTTAAGTCAATAATGATGATGGTACCTGACACAGCTTTATGAACACGGTACTTAGATGAGATTGATATGGACTTATTATTCTCATGTTAAAGAGCTAACAACTATTCTATCACTTTTATTGATACATTTAATGTTTAATGGAAATTCGTTTTAAGGCAGTTCTGGATGGGTGGAAATTAGATTTACCTTAGAGAAACTAACCTTAGTTTAGACTGCAGTAAAACGAAGATGTGTGGTGATTCTCAGTCAATAATTTTTTGAAAATTATATCTTGAAGGTTGTGTGCGTGGCAAAAGAAACTTTTTTCTTTTTATCTAATGAACGTGAAGACTAGAATTTAAAGATTGCAGCATGAATGATACTTGAAATTTCTCAAAGATGAAATGAAAGTGGCAAAGGACGTGCATAGACAAGCTTATTATAACCTAATCCAATATCATGATTGAGCGCCTGTAAATTTTCTTATTTTGATAAATCATACCTACACAAATCAAAACATCCATATTTACAGAGCACTACTTAAAAACTTTTGTTTCTTACTCAAGAGAATCTTTGTAACAGTATTTGCTATGAAAACACAATTTCGTATATTGGACAGAAGGTAAAAGTATAAATAAAACGCAAGCAGTAATACTGTTTAACACTTTATTAGCAATTCCAATTCAAATAGTATTTGGGAACTTATTGAAATTGAATACCTAGTAACAAACCTTCACATGCTGAATAAAAATGCGAGACCTCTGTTTGTTTACCCAACTTCGCTACTAATTTTCTTCTTACACTTCAACACTATTTCCTATGTCTCAAAATAATCTGTAGTGTTTTTTTTATTCAACTTAATTAAACAGCACTAATCTGGACATTTTTGGAAAAAATTATAATCAAATGGGAATAATTTCTCCCAATAGTTTTACAGTATTCTTATCTAATGCTAAAATTGAATGTCCGCTTATGGAGTACTTTTTTAATAAAACAGAATTACTAAAACACCCTTTTTCGACCTTAAATAAGTGTGCAATACTAGGGGAGGGGAGCGTAAAAATAGTACCAACAGGAAATCTGTACTGAAACTAACAAAAATTTACTGCAAAACTCTAACAATTATACCAATAATTGTTTTAAAATTACTACAGATCTGTTAGTTGAAGCTATTGATTAAAATTAATATTTTTTTCGATTAATATTAGGTCATGGGTTGAGATCGCGCAAGTTGTTTGTTACTGATCCTGTCTCAACTCGAAACCTAAGCGATTTTCATAAAGAAAATTACCGCGAAAGCAAGATTAATAATAAATGGAAAAAAGTTTAGAAAAAAACATATATAAATAAAATTAAACAGCATTAGTGTTGGCATGGTGATGACATTTCATAAGGAGTGGCAATTTCTCTGAAGGCTTTAGAGGCGAACATGTCCGATCAAATATAGTATTGGAATGTCGTATTGAATTTGAAGCTTTTGCGAACCATAATAGCTGACAGGGTATCGGGGCATTCATGATAATAAGAAGGCCGACGGGTAACATAAGCAATGGGCGGGGGCCCTACCACCACCTCTGATACTGAAACTTTCTGCGAAATCCCGTGTAGAATTGCATGTGAAGCCATTAGAGAATTGGCTCACAAGAAAGTATACCCGCTACCGGAGGAGTGTAGGGGCAGAGGTGCTCCAAATTATCCTGAAAGGTCCAGTAATCTCGTACATTGTATCTCCTCAGAAGAGAAAAGAATGAGCTAAGGAGAATTTCTGTTACGGTTACATGGCACTGCCCCTTTAGAAACCCTCAACACAATATGGGAAGTCTTGCGAAAGATCCACTTTTAGAAAGTGTGGCAAGAGGGATGAAACACCATTTCACCTTCCTTATGATGTTTGCTCTTAGCTCAGAAATTTTTTAAGACTCAAAACAGGAACGCTAGCAAAGACAGAATACCTCTTGCCTCTTCCCTGGCGTTTATCAGGATATGGGGTTGATATAAGTTGAAACTGGGGTGCATTAACCACCCTGGTATCTAGAATTACATTGCATTAACAAACAGAAACCATTTTATTTTTTTTATTCTTATCACTGTGTGAGAAATTTGTATATTATTACATAACATTTAGAGAGAAATTTATAAATATATACAACTTATGTTATTTTATCCAATTTTGTGGGCTTCTTTTCTTTAATCCTGACAGGTTTCGTATTTTCCTTTATCGTCAGTAATCATATTTACTAGAGTTTGATAATTGAATGTCTCTATAAGAAATTAATGATGAAAAAACTGAAATCTATCAGAATTAAATAATTCAGGGACGAATAAAAACTCAACAATATAATCCTACATTGCCGATCCAACTACTTATTAATATATGGGTACATAATTAATATAAACATTATTAAAATAAGTAAATTAATTGGTAAGCATACATATTTATATGCTATTGTGAATGTGAAAATTCGTATTGATAGTATACTATAGATAGTAATTTTGTACACAGTCTACAGCACAAAATTAGATTGTACGTACCAAAACGTTATCTGATTTTCATATCTCAGATTCATTCTTCGCCGGTGTGTTTTCATGTGCCTCACTAAAGCTGCAGCTTCTCTACAACTATAATCGCAATCACTACATTTATACGGCTTCTCGCTTGTGTGCATTAGCATATGTCTTTTCAAATCACCGGATTGATTCGAGCTAAAATTACATTCAACACATTTAAATGGCTTTTCACCGGTATGTGTTCTCATATGTCTTACCAAATGTCCGGAATGAACACACCTGTAATTGCACACACTACATTTATATGGTTTCTCGCCAGTATGTACACTTAGATGATGTCTCAATTCTCGTGGTGTTTTACAACTGTAATTGCATTCACTACATTTATATGGCCTTTCAGATGAATGTTTTAAATTATGTCTTTTCAAATCTCCAGCTGTCTTACAACAGTAATTACAATGACTACATTTATATGGCTTATCAGATGAATGTGTTAAATTATGTCTTTTCAAAGTTCCTAATGTCTTACAAGTGAAACTGCATTCACAACATTTGTATGGCTTTTCGCCTGTATGTGTTCGCATATGTACTTTTAAATTTCCTGATGCTATACAACTGAAATTGCATTCACTACATTTAAAACGCTTATCGCCTGAATGTATACGCATATGTACTTTGATATAAACGGATGATTTACAACTATAACCGCATTCATTACATTTAAAAGGTCTATCGTCTGAGTGAGTTAGCATATGCAGTTTCATATAACTGTTTGATTTAGTACGGAAACTGCATTTAATACACTTATAAGGCTTCTCTTCACCACTTACCGGCACAGCTTGTCTTTCCCAGGCATTTTCTTCTTTGCAGGCCCCATCATGGCATTCCAATTGATCCTCTTCTCTCTCTGTCTTAACATCGTCTTCTGACTTCATCTCTGTAGGTTATTTTTTACTTTGACTATTACTAAAATGAATTAAATTTCTGTTTCTTGCTTATAAACTTCATCATACTGCTTCACTGAATCCATTTCCAGTTACTTGTTTGCTTGATCTTTTTTTTAAATTCCCCACTCAATATATAATGTAGAAATGACGGTGAAATTAAGAAAATGGCATATCTGCAACAAAATATACAAAACTAGAGTTTGGCGGCTTTTATTTATAGATTCAGAATCTTTTAACCAAATATCAATACCCTAAGTAAGCAATACAGACTTGGTATTAATTATTGTATTTAAAAAAAAAATTATTTAATGAATATCCACTCGAGACTTATCAGTAAAAAATATTTAATTATCAATATCATTTCATGCGTAATATCAACTTTCATGATGTTATTTACAATAACAAATATAATGAACCCCTAAACTGTTAGATGGAAGTCTGGAAATATGTCTCTATACCGAATACTTCATAAAGCTTCACCAATTAAGACTAGACCGAAGAAATCTTTTTTCGGAATTCTCCAAAAATGATGCTAATAGAAAATGAAGACTATAAAATCGGGAATTTAAGAAAAAATTGAAACCTATCCTTTTTGTTATTTATTGCTATTAAATTACTACTATTTAAATCATTATACATATTATTTTTTGCGTTCTTCAAAATGCCATTCACCCTAATACTATTATGTAATTAGTATTAATGAATGTAGCTCACAAATTTGTCATTTAGTGCAACAAATATGGTTTATCCATTAATATTTATGTACTAAGAATAGCATCATTATATTTAATGTATCATCATATAATGTATATTTATTAATATATTTGTTGGTTAATATATTATTCAAGGTGAATTATAAAATATGGTGACTTCCAGGCAAATTGCAACATCTGTTAATTTAGAATTACAATAAACTTTCTACACTTTATTTGATAGGCGTATCAGCGCATCCTACCCATTGAAGTTGTGACACAGTTTTATAAATTTGGAACTTTAATAAGAGAGATTTATTACTTTTATTTAAGACACTTAACTACTACGGTCATTAGCTTATTTACTTTTATTAAATAATAACTATCCTTTTATGAGAACATAGGTCTGCTTACGACGTTTCAATATGTAACTTTAATGACAAACTCGTAACACTGGATAAAAATTACGCAATTAGAAAACAACTGGCAGGCAATGTACGTCAATGGTTTTATTTTTCAAAAAATTAAAAGGGGGTTTTACAAAAAAAACTGTAAAGAGCATTATAGAAGAATATGTAAGAATTACCTGAATTTAAAAGCCCCGATAGAGTGATGTGTCCTGTCACCAAGTTCTCTTACACTCCTTTATTAATTGACTTTTAAGAGAGAGTTTCGTTAATAAAGATTTCGAATAGTGAGATTACTAGTAGCAGACAATTTCACTATTTAAATAAAAAACCGGGAAATCTAATTTATTTTAATATAACGGGAATAAAAAACGAATCAAAAAATAATGGACATGCTTAGCAAAATGGACTTAACAATGGCGGATGCCGACTATCCCGAACTCCAGTGTAAATCTTGTAAAACAACACATCACAAGAGGATAGGGTGCTAATAGCAATGTTTATTTTAAATTAAACTGAAATGATTTGAACAATTTTGGGGGGAAAGGTCACTAAATTTGGACAAAAGGAAAATGTTGGCCACAATATGTAGGTTACCTGAAACAGCACCGATATATGCGATGATTTCTAAAACGTTTGTTTACGTCTTGTAGATTGGCCCTATACACAATATTGTATATTTTAATCATATTTTGTTATTCTGAGCAATACAATTTAAATTACGTAGTTTACTGGTATGAACAATTCTGGTTTCGAAGTAGGGATGTGTTTTTTGTTAAATTACTACGTTTTTTCTTTTGAGATTATCTGTCTAAAAATCTATATTAAGTAAATAAATATTATGGTTTCGCCTGTCTGATCAATTTTTAACATTTTCCATAGCTTCTAGCGATTTTATGCATGAACAATAGATCAGCAAGGGTTCGTACTAGCTGATCAGGTAATTACCCTAATAGAGTGCATATCTTACTTGCTGCAGATGATTTCCTTTTTCATAAGTTAAAATCCTAATGATTAGATTATCTTCTACTGCATATGAAGGCAAAGGCTAACCCCACTAGGGTACGAACCCTATAACACGAATATCACATGTTCGATTCTCAAACTAAGTTTTTAAGAATGTTCATAGAACCCACTATTTATTTTTTTGTAATTTAGAAAAAGAGTGAATTCCATCATTCAGCCTATGTGGAATATATTTATCTATCTCCCACGGAGTGCACTCGCACTATTCAACCATTTCTTCTTGTTTATATTTCAACTTGATCCGATGAACTTTGTAACAAAACTATCTCTAATATGTAGAACATTAATCTAGGCTCTTTCTGACTCATTATCTGTTTCTCTCTACTGCTGCTGTTTTTTAAAAAACAAAGTTAACTTCACCAGAGTGGATTTACGTTTAATTAAAATTATTTAAAACAAATAATTCCCTGGCTATTTTTTGCAAATTGGGTACTGGCTGCAATTTCAAATGGGACTGGTTCAATGTTATTGGGGTCTTCTTCCGGATTACAATGTATTCTAGGAGGACTAATACCTGCCAGGGTAGGAAACTGACCCTATGATTTACGTGGGTAAATACGCTATGACAAATGAATGAAATTTGTAGTTCAAAAAAAATTTGTATTTTATAAACATATATATTACAAGCAATAAGAAAAAGTCATGTGAGTGTTTCACTCCAGATTTTTAATTTTATATTCTTTAGTCATTCCCTCAATAACCTTTAATGAAGCTTTTTACAAATTTTACCACACATTTCACTACAATAGGATAGGAAAGAAAAAATACAATTATTTGTAAATGTGTCGGAACATATTAATTACAGACGGTCAGTCCAAACACTTTATTAGTAGAAATGTGTATATGTATATAAATATTTGTACACATTTATATATAAATATTTGTTTTCTAACTAAATGTATTTATTATCATGATCATTTGATTAGAAAACATAGAACTTTAAAGGTGTATGCTACTAAATGTTTAAGATACATCGTCACTAAAGGTCTAGTTTTTCCAACACAATATGAGAATATGTACGTCAGAAAGCGTGATCTGATAATATTCACTAACCTTTCAGATTAATCTGGCCTTTCGCCAATGTGTTTTCAAGTGCCTCAATAAAGTCCCCGCTTCTATACAGCTATAATCGCATTCACCACATTTATATGGCTTCTCGCCTGTATGTGTTTTCAAATGTCTTTTCAGACCACTGGATTGAGAAAATGTGAAATTACATTCAACACATTTAAATGGTTTTTCGCCAGTATGCATTCTCATATGTCGAATTAAATGTCCAGGTTGTGTACAACAGTAATTGCATTCCCGACATTTATATGGCTTCTCGCCAGTATGTGTTCGAATATGTGATTTTAAACAGCTGGGTGTTTTGCTTTTGTAACTGCACATATAACATTCATATGGCTTTGCTAATGAATGTAATACCTCATGTTTTTTTAAACCTCCAGGCAATTTACAAGCGAAATTGCATTCTGAACATTTATAGGGTTTTTCGTCTGAATGTGTGATCATATGTTTAATCAAATTACTAGTTGATTTGAAACTGTAACTGCATTCATTACATTTGTAAGGCCTATCGTCTGAATGAGTTAACATATGCAGTTTCATATAACTGGATGATTTACTGCTATAACTGCATTCACTACATTTGTAAGGCTTCTCGGCGCAACTTAGCGCTACAGGTTTTCTTTTGGAGTTATTCTCTCCTCCACAGGCTGCAATATGGGCTTCCGATTGGTCCTTTTCGCTATGTAACTTGAAATCGTCTACTGATTCGTTCATCTCTGTATGTTACTTTAGGTGAGCTATTCCTAAAATGGATATGAATGGTTTTGAAAAATTACCCATATAATTTATAATAAGCATGCATTCTTTCAATTTTACAATCTAATCTAACGTTATAATCACCTTCATAATATCCGTTTGCAGTTACTTGTTTGTTTGATGATTTTCTAAAGTTCGATCTCAGCAAATAAATGTATCTGAGTGGAATTAAGGAAATGCTATATCTGAATACAATATTACAAAATATAATATTAGGCGTTACAATTTCGTATTTCTAGTAATTTATATAGTAAGAAAAATTTATTATGGAAACTTGTTTATTGAATTACTTTTGAATTAGCAATCAATAAAATTATATGATTGTAATATTCCGTACTGAAATATTACGACGCGGACTGAAAACTATTTGAGTTCTAAATTTTCAATCAACATAATTTTGGAAGATCAACGAAGTTCCTATTTATTTTATCTATGTATAGAAAAGGGTATAACATTTTCCGAATTTGAATTTTCAATCCAAACATATGTACATGTTTCTCACATCCCTGAGTACGAACAAAATGTTTTTAGTGAATGGGATGTTAACAAAATATCTCAAAAACGAAAAAGGAAGCTCAAACTTGGTATTTCATTTTTATAATACTATCGAAGCGAAGACGAAGGTTTCGACAAAACCATCAGCTGGACTTGCAACTTTACCAAATGTTTTTCGCAATTTCTTAAACTTTGTATACTAACTACACACCTAAGTACCTTTCACTTTTATTAAACCAGTTCTCTGGGAGGGTTCTGAGGAAACAATAGCGCTAACATCAATGCTTTCCCAATTAATCACAGTGAAATATTTCTAATAAATCTGGCATATATGAATATGTCTAGCTAGAATAAACAATATAATGAAAATCATTGTTAGCTGTTCCAATAAATTTGTGAATAATCGTAAAAACCATTTTGTAAAATTGCACTTCATAATAAACGTGAATGAAGTTCCCGATTTTTTTTTCTTTGGTTTTCAATTTTAGTTGGGTAATTGGTTTCGTTCTGACGTTACATTTAACTCTAAGCAGTCATTTCACCATTTGAATATAATCTGTCCGTCTTCTCTATTAAGTTTAGGTCAAATGAATTCTGATAGAACTCATAATATTGGTGAAAAATTAGTCAATTAAAAACCAGCCAAGCTTATTTTAAAATCCGGTACATTAATTAAATATAACTGGGAACATTAATTAAACATAAATTCGGTACATTAAAAGTTCAGGTTTAAAATAGAAAAACTGTTGAGCTTTTACAGAAGAACAAGTAATAATTACCTGAATTAAAAAGCCCCTATAGTGTGATGTGTCCTCTAACCAAGTTCTTGTAGTGCATTATATCAATAAAATATTCAGACATTTTATTCCAAAGGAAGATTTCCAACAGTGAGATTACTACCATTGTAATGATATGTAAAATTTCTATATAACAAATTTCTCTACTTAAACAAAAAAACGTGAAATCTATGGCTCAGACTGGATTAAATTTAAAGAAATACGTCTCCATGCAGCATCTGGCACAAACGAGCCAAGGTACCTAAAGGGGCCCATACACTATCCAACTTGTCGTACAACCAGGTTGTACAACTTGAAATAGTAGGAGCCCATACACTATGCGACGGTTTCAACAACTGTTGTACCAACTTCAGTAAGCCACTACTGCAAGTTCATGTCGAATATGTGTTAACTTAACCTATACTTTAACCTTAATCTATAAAGATTTATCTATAATAAAGTTAAAGTTATCTATAATAATAAATAAAAACATTTATCTAACATAATTTATCTATAATAAATATTTATCTAATTATATATAGATAAAATTTATAAAAAATGTCCGAAGAAACTCAAGCAGTAATCCTATGTTCCATAGTAATTGATTTGTGCTTTGAAAAACAAAAACGAAAGAAAAAGAAAGAGTGGGTTAAAGATTGGCTAACTAAACGACCCAAATATACCCACATGAATTTATTAAAGGAAATGAAATGTTCATCACCAGCAGACTATAAAAATTTTTACTAGATATTAATTTTATGTGAATTATTTTAATGCACATTATATACTTTTTATTTTATTTTCGTTTTTTATTTTTTTCTCCATTTATTTTATTAATTGTTATTTATATATATATTTCTATTTTATTATCTCGTTTTAATGAATTGATTAAGTATGCTTATGGAGAAGGTTGTACTGTATTAGGTTATTACTATTCTGTCTTTTGTCACCAACTAATGTTGGAAGTAAAGTTGTACAACAGGCCCATACACGTCCGAACATGTTGTACAACAATATGACACGCCCACAAAAAATCTACTCCTTTTTGATTTTATCCAACTTGTCGTACAACCTGGAAATATGACATACAACCTGCCCATACACCTTCCAACAAGTTGTATGGGCCCCTTAAAGGAACCTTCCACTATGGCGGATAATGACTACTTCCACCTCTAGTGTAAATCTTGTTAACCACTACACCGCGCAAATAAAAAAATCTGGTATACCAAGCGACTTTCTACTTTAGAAGTCGCTTAGTGAAGTTTACCCAGATTTGCATGACAAATTTTATTCAAACTAATAATTTTCATTTAATATTTGCTTGTCTTCAGTTTTATATAAATTACAGAATCTAAACTAAATAGTATGGCTTTTTGAGGATGCTATTCACTCCCGCTCATCACAAACTTCTTTAAGTGATCAAACAAGTAGTTTAGTTTAAATGTATAGTGATTTTTTAAAAGGCTGGAAGATTTCTCTCTTCGATTTTGCATTTAATAAGTCCCTATAGCAAAGGGGTGGTCAATTATCTGCAATAATTTTTGTTGAATAAATTGATGAATGTTTCCGCTAGATATATTATAAATATGTTTTAAATTGCAGATTACTTCTCAATTGAACATAGAGAAGAATGCTCTTCTTTTTTTGTGGCATTATTCCTATCATAGACCGCGTTTGTTCGCAAAAGACGTTTTATCCGACAGAAAACCTGAGATCCAAGCCTTCTGAGTACATTGCCAATATCCATCCAATATTAAGACAGCACACATCCATCACCGGAAAGTGTCTTAATATTTATTGTTGAATTTTTCAGTTGACCCATTTATTATTATGCATTTATACTTGGAAACCAGGAATGCTAGCAGATGGACTTTTCCCTTTTATTTGAAACATTTTTCTTGAAAAATTGGTTTTAGCAGTTCCTGTGAGAAGTAAAATGTTTTTATGGATTTATCGAGGCGCTGTCTTCTGGACTACAATGTAATCACATTCTAGTATTATGAGTTAATTGTGCCAATGACCAGTATACCCAGAACCATTATGTTTACGTGAGGTAGTTATTGTAACAATTCTTAGTTTAAAAAATATGTTAATATTATTGTATTAACTGCATGAGCGTTTTATTTATTTTATGTTTTTATTTTTCATCTATGGAATCTGTTATTTTATAAATACTAAATTAGTTTATTCATAATATTTGTGATTTACATATTTTCAATTTCAAATTAATACATTCTAGCAAACATTAATAAATTATGTTTATATGTAGCAGCAAGAAGAATACTTTGTATAGGAAAAAGGCTAAAAAATTGACTGGTTAATAGTATCACATGAAATCACTTATCAAAGGGAAGAAACTAGTCTGCATTGCATGCAGAATATAGAACGAATGTTTTAGCACATGCTTTTCCAAAACTCCAAATGTTTTACAACTGTAGTGCATTCATGGCATTAGGACGAGCTCTAGAATTTTTGCCGCCCCGTGCAATCCATTATCTGTCGCCCCAACACCAACCGCAAATTACAGGCTATCATGGAAAATATCTCTGAGCTTTCCGCTCTGCGGACCCAATCTCATTACATTCATGACCGTTAATTTTAAATCCAGTTTCATTAATAATCACTCATTGTTAAAGTGACTAAAATACTGTAGAATAAAACCATCGACATCATCTAAACTATTAAATGAAATGTAGTTAGAAGTTATAATTTGCATGTATAGAATGATACGTCCAACTGAAGTATTTAGTTGTGGAAGTGTTAAGTTCCACTTAACTACAGGATGTACTTTGTAGTTTTAGTACAATTTTCAAATTATTTTAATGAAAAAACACTGATACCGCGCCAGTGGTTTGCTAAATACCGTTTCGTCCATGTTGCAATCAGCCCCTCAGGGTCTTTACACCTCGAAAGCCAATAATGCACTAAGCCTGGTGATCAAGAAGTCAATTAATTTAGCGGAGGAAGGAGTCAGGCTCCTTCTCTACCAAGACACAGTGCCTTATTGGCTTTCGACCCTGAAGAGCCTCATTGCAACATGGGCGAAACCTTGGTTTTTAGCGAACCAATGATACGGTCTCAACTCGGAAACTCAAGTGTTTTCAATATTGAAGACCACTAACATTTAATTAAAATTACAAGTTTGAAGGAAATTGTTAATTAACTATATAAACTGCAATATGAAAAAGTCGTGCGCGTGTTTTTTTTCTTTTTTAATTTATTATATTTTTCCATTTTGGGTGTGTCAAAATCGGGGAAGTCAACGTCGCCCGGAGCTTCTCAGTGCACTGTCGGCCTATGCGCTCCTAGTCCAATGTGCTACCACTGACTATCCTTTCACTGTAGAGAGTTCGTAACTTTTAACGTCTCTATTGAACTTGATGAGCCAGACTCTGAAGATGCGAGGAAAATCCGTAACCTTTCAGAATTAAGGAAAAGAAGCGTAATAATGATGGCTAACAATACATACATATATATATTTAAAGAACCATTTTCAAGCAAATCACAAAAAAAATCATTCGTATATTTACATTTCCGGCAGAATCAGGAATCTGACTGGTGTGTCTTTTAATACCTAAACGGCAAAATAAGTTTATGCTTTCTGTAATGTTCCTTTATCAACAATCTATTCACTAAAAACATTTTTTCCCCTTTATTTAGGGCATCTCAAAACACTTAACTCCATTGGAATATCAAGGTTACAAAATTTGCTAACCGCAATACTATATTTAAATGCAATAGAAGGATAAGAAAGAAGAAATACAATTATTTGTAAATGTGTAAGTACATATTAATTACAGATGGTCAGTCAAAACACTTTATTAGTAGAAAGTGTGTATTTATAATAAATATTTGTTTCCTAACTAAATGTATTTATTATAATGATAATTTAATTAAAAAACATAGAACTTTAAGTGTACATGCTACCAAATGAGAAAATTCACTAAGATACATCGTCACTAAAAGACTGGTTTTTCCAATACAAAATCAGAATATGTATGTCAGAGAGCGTGATTTGATCATATTCACAAACTTTTCATATTAATTTTGGTTTTCGCCAATGTGTCTTCATATGCCTCAATAAAGTCGCAGCTTTTATACAGCTATAATCGCATTCACCACATTTATATGGCTTCTCGCCTGTATGTATTTTCATATGTCTTTTCAGATCACCGGATTGCGAAGTAGTGAAATTACATTCAATGCATTTAAATGGCTTTTCGCCAGTATGCGTTCTCATGTGTCTTATCAAATGCCCGGATTGTGTACAACAGTAACTGCATTCCCGACATTTATACGGCTTCTCGCCAGTATGTATTCTTAGATGGCAATGCAAATCTCTTGATAGTTTACAACTGTAATTGCATTCACTACATTTATATGGTTTATCCGATGAATGTGTTGTTAATTTATGTCGCTTCAAATCTCCAGATGTCCTAGAACTGTAATTACATTCACTACATTTATATGGCCTTTCACCTGTATGTGATCTTAAATGTGTTTTTAAATTTCCTGATGTTATGCTGCTGAAATTGCATTCACTACATTTAAATGGCTTATCGCCTGTGTGTATTCGCATATGTGTTTTTAAACAACTGGATGTTTTGCATTTGTAATTGCACACATAACATTCATATGGCTTTTCTAATGAATGTATTATCTCATGTTTTTTTAAACCTCCAGCCGATTTACAAGTGTAACTGCATTCTGAACATTTATAGGGTTTTTCTTCTGAATGTGTGAACATATGTTTATTCAAATTTCCAGATGACTTACAACTGTAACTGCATTCATGACATTTGTAGGGCCTATTGTCTGAATGAGTTAACATATGCAGTTTCATATAACTGGATGATTTACTGCTATAACTGCATTTACTACATTTGTACGGCTTCTCGGCACAACTTACCGCTACAGGTTTTCTTCCGTTGTTGTTCTCTCCTCCATAGGCTCCAATATGGTCTTCTGTTTGGTCCTCTTCTCTACGTGTCTTGACATCGTCTTCTGATTGGTGATACATTTCTGTTATCTTTCTTTTTGGGAGGCTATTCCTAAAATGAATATGCATATCTTTGTAAAACTGCCTATTTAATTTATAATAAGCATGCATTCTTTCAACATTACAATCTAATTTACCTAACATTATTATCACCTTCATAATATCCGGTTGCTGCTACTTTACGTTTGATTTTCTAAATTTCCCTCTAGCATATACATGTAGTAACGAGAGTGGAATTTCGGAAATGCCATATCTGAAACAAAATACCAAAAATTGGACGTTAGCAATTTGTATTTCTAGAATTTGTTTTATTTTTAATTAAAGGCGTGTCAACATCTATGGTCATTGGCGCCCGGAGTCTGCTCAGTGCACTGCCGGCCTCCAGAGCACAATGAACTGTAAAGGCTCCTACAAAGAAAAAATCTCAAGGTAACACAGCTGGACTCGAACCCGGAATCTCCGCATGGGTATCCAGTACGATTACCACTTAGCTATTCTGTTCTAGAAACACAGTAAGAAAAATTTATTATGGGAAAGTAATTGATTATTGACACTGTAAATAGAGACTGGCGTACTATGCCTCTATTAAACATTTTATGTTACTATTTTAAATGTAAAGGAGTAATATTAACAATAATTAAAGTAACAGATCTCCTCATAGTTTTAAAAAAGTCTGAAACTGTGCCTCTCTACTTTTCAATTAGCAAATCAGTACAATTATTATACATAGTGCAATGTTTCATATCGAAATACTATAGCAAAGACAGAAAATTATTTGATGTTTCAAATTTTCAATGAACATTAATTTTAGAATTCCAACTAAGGTCAAAAACATCATTTTGTTTATTTATAATTATAATACTGGTGTTTATACTATCTCCTATTAAGCATTGCTTTCGTACAGAATTTTCGAAATTAAGTTATCATCAGAAATACATGTATCTGAGTCTCCTGAGTTCGAAAAAAATGTTTTTAGCCAATGGTCAGTATGTTTGTGTTAACAAAATATCTCAAGCAAATAATGGGAAGCTCAAATTTGGTTTTCCATTTTGACACTACTATCGCATATGACACGAAGGTTTCAGACAAACCCATCAGAAATGCAACTTTACTGAGTGTTTTTTTTTCGCGATTTTCTTTAAACATTGTACCTATTTACACACATAAATACCTGTAACTTTTAGTGAAAGAATTTCCTGGGAAATAGATTTCGGGGGTGGGGGTGGTTCTGACTGTGGTTATTTTATCCTCTTTTTTACCACTATTAATAATATATATCAGAAGCAATCTTCGAATCCAGATTTGAAGAAAACCGGTTAACCGTAAGTGCAACTTTGCAGAATACGTTTTTGAGTTTTCTGGAATTTTCTTGGAAAGATGTTCATTGGACTGGGTGTGTTCACAGCACAGATAAAAACATATCACTGTTATATGACAAATTTTTCCAAAGAAAAATTGATTAGGAGAATGACCTTTAAGCGTGTCGGAACCAAATACTTAAAAAGTGAAAAATACCAACTTGATATTCCGTTGGATTTGATACTAAAGTGTCGCTCAATATCTTAATCCACCAGAAGTGCCACTGAATTGCTTGAAAATGCCTCTATCAAGTTTCTTTATACATCATATACTAACTGTGCAGGTCTATACTAACTATAGTCTTTTTGGTTATCTATCTTTCTTATTTGAAACATTTTTCTAGCAAAATGATTTTTGGACGTCTGAGGAACGGTAGACTCAGACATATCAAGGAAGAGGTTTTTCAGAATAACTGGGCGATTCTACTAACTGGCATGTTACGAGACATACGTTAACGTTAAGATCAAATGAACAACTGAAAAAAGTCACAATATTGAAGAAAATTAGCCAATCAAAACCCGGCAAGGCTAATTTTAAAATAACATGGCGAATTTAAAAACCTATAATACTTCATTTGGTATTTTAAAATAAAAAACCTGTAAAGGCCTTTTCGGAATAGCAAGTAATTACCTTAGTTTAGAAGCCCCTATAGGTGATGTCCTCTAGCCGAGTACTCGTACTATCAATAAAATTTTCGGAACAGGTAATTCCAAAGAAAGATTTCGGACAGTGAGTGAGACACTATTCCCCTAAAATTCTTTTTAAATAATTCCTCTACTTAATCATAAAAACTACTAATCTATGTCTTGGACTGCATTAAATTTAAAGAAATATATCTGGTTATTACATCTTGTACAAACGAGCTAAGCCTGGCTAAAGAAACCTTCCACTATGGCGGAGACCGGAGAGCGACTACCCCAACCTCTAGGGTAAATCTCGTTAACCACTACACCACACAAACAAAAAATCTGGTAAGAAGCACTCACATGGCTCTCTCTCTCTCTCTCTCATGGTACAAAATGCAAATTTTCTTCACACTTACAATTCTTATTAGTGATTAAAACCGTCGGCACTTTTATGGAGAAAATCACAGAAAACCAAAAAACCTATTATATTCAAACTGGGAATTTGACAACTTATATTATTTAGTCAATTAATATTATATTTCAAATAATACTATATGTCAAAAAATAATTATATTTTTGTCAATTAATATATTTAGTTGACAGAATTGTACAGAACACTGTTCAACAAAAATTGCACTTCAGAGGTAACTATAACCCCACCCCTCCCCTAAAGTGCCATTAAATGAATTTTACCGGAGAAATGTTTCAAATAAAAGTTGTAGCTCTTTGTATTTGTAGTTGATATGTCAAGTTTAAAGAAAATCGTTTGAGCCATTTTCGAGAAAAGCACAAAAACTGAATAAGCCATTCAGTAAAATTGCACTTCCGGTTGATCGATTTTGCCCGAAATCTTCGTAACTGAAGCGGCAGTAGTACCTAAACGGAATACCACATTTGAGCTTTCTGCACTTTTCGGTTTTGAGATATTCTTTTTCGCACATACAGGCCATTTTCTAAAAATTACTTTTTTGGACTCAGTGGACCTTAAAACGTGTATTTCCGGTAAAAACTCAATTTCGAAAATCTGGTACGATCGCAGTACTTTCTCTAACAGCAGTTAGAAAGTAAAAACTGATGTGAAACACTTACACGACTTCTCTTAGTAAAGCTTACGCAGATTTAAGTTACAAATTTCTTCATCCTAATCATTTTTATTAAATGTTTGATTGTCTTTAATTTTATATCAATTACCAATCTATAATGGTTTCAAATAAAATGACTTTTTTGAGGAAATACACTCCCCCTCCGCAAAACTTCTTTAAATGATCTTTCTCGGAAAAAAGTTCCCATTGAAAGTGTTAGGTCTCTATATTTACAGCTAGGGTAAGAAATTTAATGGAAACCGTTGATGTATTTATGGATAAAATCGTAGGAATCTGAAATAACTTCAATATAAATGTACTGAAATTTCCTTCAAATTATAATCACGAAATAATTAAAACTAATTCGAATCCCGTCGTGCAAAATACATTTTTTTATTCAATAATATATACACAAAAATATATTAAATGAAATCATATATTTCTGTTGTTTTATTTGAAACCATTATAAGATAACCAGTATAACTTTCCTATTTGTTAAATATCAGAACTGTATTTCTTCATTCAAGGAGTTTTCAATCATTGTGGGTATATTCTTCGACGTCCCCTAAACAGGATAGGCGAAAAAGAAATAAAACAAGCTGTAGATGACTGTTGGATCGAAACGTCCTATTTTACTCAATGAATGGAATAAATGAAATTATGAAGACTGGAAGGAGTGGTTGTCACTAATCTATTGTTGATACTAAAATATAATATTAATGTATTAACATTAAACATCTGTACAAATCTCTAAAGATAATTTCAATTATGTCAGACGTCTCGGTCTTTCTGGAAATAAAACTAGGCCAGTTTTAGTATCATACATTTCAAACAATTGTAAAAGAAAAACACTTTGGAATGGCAATAAGTTAAGAGGCACCAAAATTTTCATTCCTGAAGATTTGGATAAAGAATCGGTTCTACAACGTAAAAAGTACCAAATTTGTATAGAGATTAAACGATCTGGAAAACAGTGTATACGAAGAAGAAATGGTCTGGTAATTGACGGTAAATTTGTTCATATCTCAGAGCTACTGGAAAGCGGAACTGGTAAAGAAGTAGATAACTATGTGCATGATGACCCGGAGAACCCCAAAAAAAGGAGGTTAGTAGGAGAACAGCCTTCTGCATCATCAGGGAGTGCTAAACAGCTTTTTCGAGCGCGTTCCAACTCAATCGCATCAAATAAATCTGCTAAGATCTAATATAAATGAAGAGAGTGTAGTTGTAAGTATAGTTGCATATAATATAGCAGGGTTGAAGAGTAAATTATCTGATGTACACTTTTATGTTTTTTTTTATCTAATTATGAGATATTTTTCTTATTTAAAACTTTTATAGTTGATTATGAATTGTTCACTAACTTTGCAAATAATCTTAAGGAGTATGAATTTAGATTTATACCAGGGTTAAGGAAAATAAGTTTGGACGAGCGAGTGGCGGGGAAATATTTGGAATTAATAAGTCTTTAGTTTGGGATAAGTCTGTCAGTTTCACTAGTTTTTTTAACTATACCTTTATAAAAGTTGAAAGTAAACTTATTAATTTTATTATTGCCCCGGTCTATTTGAATTGTAACTTTTGGATTAAAGATTTTCATATATTAAATGAACTGCTTTCTTAATCTCACGGCTGCCCTATTGTTTTAATCGGTGATTTTAATTGCAGAGTCAGCAATTCCCAAGTCCTTCCTGAGCAGCTGACAAGCGGGTTGTCTAATGTAGAAGTAAATAGAAGGTCTAAAGATACTGTACTGAATTCGAACGGGCGTGAATAATTGGCATTCTTTGCAGACTTTAATTTGGTTATTCTCAATGGCAGAACTGAAGGTGATGCCCAGGGGGAATTTACCTATATTGGTGCAAGAGGCTCGTCGGTTATTGATTATTGTGTAGTCTCAGCTGAGCTATTGCCATACGTTGCAGGTTTTGTAGTAGGTCGTCAACACTTTTCGGATCACTTGCCCATAATTCTTCAATGTGTCTTATGGGATAAAAAACATAATGACATTCTTCCGCTCTTACCTAAACTGAGATGGAACCCCCGGTACAGAGAACCGTTCATGTAAGATATAAAAGCCTTAATGTATTGTAATGACAACGCCAGTAATGATTTACAACATTTATTGAATACTTCAATGGAAGTTGCTTCTACTTATAATATGAACTTTAAAAGTAAACCTTTCAGCCCTAGGAATAGCTGGTTCGACTCTCAATGTTATAGAATGCGATCGCAACTATTTAATTTACTAAATGTTTTCCGAAAAACTAATCCCTTGTGATTAAAACCAATTATGTGACCGCTAGGAAAAATTATAAAAATTTGAAGAGAAGGGAATATGCGTTAAGGATGGTGTCTGATTTTTGAAATGTTAAAATCTCTCGGGATTTTTGGAATCTGATGCGCAATTTTAAGTCAAAAAATTTTTCTGTGGATAAAAGCATATCGGTTAATGAGTGGGTAAATCATTTTAATAGTTTGCTGAATCCAATTTTGAATGCCGCTAGAATGTTGTATGCGGATCCGTACGTCTCGGACCAGTTACTGGACTCGCCATACAAGATGTGCGAATGTTAACGGTTGTTCATAAAGCTAAAGACAATAAGGCAGCAGGTCCCGACCGCATAGCATATGAATTTCTTAAAAATGCCCCAGATATTTTTCTCGATAGACTATTGCTCTGTTTTAACCATATTTATGATTCCGGAAATACGCCAAGCAAATTTAAAGATGCCATAATATTTCCAATTCATAAGAAAGGGGCAACCGACGATGTTAGAAATTACAGAGGCATTTCATTTTTTAATGCGGTGGGAAAACTATACAGGTCTCCTCTTGGCTAGGCTCACTCTCTGGGCGGAAGAAAGAGTCATACTAGGTGAGTTTCAGGGAAGATTTAGAAAACACTATTCTACAACAGATAATATCACTAATCTCATGAGCCTGGTGAAAATTAAAGTTGGAGCTATGAGAAAAAAAGTGTTTGCATTTTTTGTTGATTTGAGTTCGGCATTTGACCGTATTGATAGATATGCTCTATTCTATAAACTCACTGAATTAGGAGTATCCACTAAAATGATTAGGGCCTTATGAAATCTGTATACTGATACGTATATTCAATTTGGTGTTACAATGTAGAGGCCGAGCGCTTTAAGACACAGATGGGACTGCCTTTTGAACCCATTATTATTCTCTTTTTTTATAAATGGGATTACTGCATGGAAGGTGGGATTCAAATCGGATGCACTGTCATAAAGATCTTAGCGTACGCAGACGACCTCGTTCTTTTGGCATCAGATAGTCTCGCACTACGAAAAATGATTCGCCCCCTCGAAGAGTACTGTGTTAAATGGAATCTGGGCGTTAACTTAGAAAAATCAAAGATAATTGTTTTTAGAAACGGTGGCCGCCCAGCTAGAAGAGAAAAATGGTTTCTTAAAAATGAACAAATTGAGGAAGTAAACAACTACAAATACCTAGGTCTGACACTATCCACTAACCTCTCATTAGAAAAGCATTTTAAAGAAAGTGCCGAAAAAGCTAAATTCGCATTAAATGCGGTCAGTAAACTACTATTAAATAAAAATATTCCCTTCTCTTCCAAGATTCAAGTCTTTAATGCATTATCTAGATCAGTAGTTACATACGGGGCACAGGTATGGGGTTTCCAGATGTATTCTAGTGTCGAAATTATTTTTAAATACTTTGTAAAAAAGTGTTTCAATTTGCCCTTTAATACGCCAGATTTCATCATCTATTTGGAAAGTAATCTTGCACCAACTTTTTTATATACTCTGAAACTTCATTTGAAGCTAATAAAGCGATGTATTCATTTGCGTGCTTTCAGGTACCGTTATATACTCTTAAGAAGAATTATAGATGACAAACTTTTCTGGTACAAAGAATGGGGCAGATTGAACACTGAGTACGAAATTAATATAGATGACTATCTCTATGGCAATACTAAATTAAGCGAAATACTTAACAAAGTGAAAATAAATATGATGAATAGCTATAGATCAAAATCCTTAACTAGTCAGTCAGCACCATACCCTCTATAAAAACATGAAATCTAACGCTATTCTATAGTGAGCTTGATGCGCGTTCGATAGGGTGGATTGTGAAGGCTAGTGGTGAACTTTTGCACTTAAATGGCTACTCCTTTACTAAAGATATAAAATTGTGCTCGCTCTGTAATTTGAGAGCCAGAGAAACGTGTTTCACTTCATAGCAATCTGCCCTATTTTGAGCGAATTCCGCCTAAGGTATTTCAAGAAGCGTTCACTAAATTTTGATGAATTTATTGGATATTTGAACGGGAAAGACTGGGGTAATCTGGTTAAATTTGGCAAAGAAGCTTGGAAGTATAGATTCTTTGTAGTATCTGAGTTTAACTATTGATCCTTATATTCGCAATGATTATTGTTAATGATATATTTGAAATACCTTATGACGGTATGATTCTTATGCTTTTCAGTCTTCTTTGATCTAGTTTTTGGCATTTATTTATGTTATGTAGGAGTATTCTCTTTTCTAAGTTTGCAATGTACATTTCTGTTCCTGAGTTCTCGGATTTTATTTATGATATTACATTTTCTTTTCACATTTTGTATTTTTTTTTCCTTTTTGTAATGTCATTTTTCTATCTATTATATTAAGTTTTTTGTTGTTTTTTTTTCTTTCTTCTTTTGTTTTTGTGTAAGCCTGCTGTAACCATTTCTTCATAACTTTTGTTTGATGACTCTCAGACGGTCTAAGGACCATGAATGTGTCATATCAATATTTTGAAGTTAATGCCTTAATTTTATGTAAAACATTTTTTAATAAAGAATTATTATTATTATTAATGTATTAACATAGTACTCTAACAACGTATATACTACTGATTTGCTAATGGAGAAAGGGGTATGTACAATTTACTAAGTTTGGAATAAATCCGCCAAATTATTTTTACCTGAAATGTATTTCACTTTTAATCAAAGTTTTGTAGGCACATCACCCACCTTTCAATTTGGGCATTAGTTTTGGAAGGGGGTCAAGAAAATATTTCCAATGGACGGTGATCAGTTCAAATTATCAAAATACATACATTGCAAATCTTTCACAGCTCCAAAGTAGATAAAGAACCTTTTTTACAGTTTGAGAATATTTCTTCTCAGTATCCGCAAGACTTCTGCTTGCAAAAAAACTATTTTCGGCTGAGAGACCTTTTATTGTTGCGTTAGTACTGAGCCTAGTAATATCAGAAGTTTTAACGTTCTCATCTTACTTGCTTGAGCAATAGCAAGTTTTAATTGATTATATAAGTGCAATACGAGAAAACTCTCGACTGAAAGAGTTAGTGTATTCTTATCGGTTGTGCTGAAGTGGATAGGATATACGATCGAGCAAATATCAAGTTTTTCTTACTAAATCCCAGTCCAAACTCCCTGACCAATCTCGAGAACTTGTTAAACTCTAAATTATCGAGAAAACCTGCATTTAGATAATTTAAAACTTTTTTATTTATAAGAAAAATATACACGATATATGCATGTTAATTAATATGTTTTGAGAAACAAATTTACATCATAAAAAGGATAAAATATCAATTAACAGGAGGAGCACGAACATATTTTTGCTCATATCTATTCTGTAATATAATGTGTATGACTGAAAACTATAAAGAAGAAAATTTACATTTATTTAGTTTTTGTATCATCATAATCATAATCAAATATCATCTACCGCCTAAGCAGTATGAGATGGCCCTTTGTAGTGATTTTCCATCTATCCCTGTCCTGGACGAGTTCGTTTATTTTTCCCCAGTCCAGCCTTCACTTAGCAAATACCTTTTTCGCCCGCTCTTCTTATTTCAATCAAATACCTTCTCCTTCCTCATTTTCCCTCAACTCTAGCCTGGTAAAAACAACTGGCAGTGCGGCTTGGTTACATAAGCCGTATATTGACCAACCATCTTGGCCTACTTTGCTGTATTACTTCAATAGCGGACGTTACTACGAGATTAGACCAGATTGTCACAGTTCGGACACCATCCCTTCTGATTTATCCCTTCATTTCCGGAGAATCCTCATGTCCGTGGCATGGATCATTGATTTTTAGGTTTTATATATTTTTGGAATGTGCTTATAAGAAGATAAAGTACAAGAGAATATGAGAGAAACCCTTTTTATAGATGTTGCCAAAACAGCTTTGTACCTTCAGAATATCCGTATCTAATACAAATATAACTGCATTCAAAACTTTTTGACTCTTTAAATTCTCGTATGATTTCACGAGTTCCCTAATAACTTCCCACCCTCCATTTGTTTGTCATGTGTGATCGCATATCTACTATCAAATCTTCTTAATTAATTTACAAATGTAACAGCATTCACTCAATTTGTACGGCTACTCGAGTGAATAGTCTGCATAGGTACCTTAAAAACTACGGATGTATTTGTGTGGCTTTTAGATGAATATCGTGGCATAAATTTTCAAACCTCCAGACGTTTTGCCAAAGAAATTGCAAGCATCATACATGTGTTATCAAAGGCCTACATTTTTTTTAACTGTAACGACATTCACTCAATTGATATAGGCACATAAATCGCCTGAATGTGATGGCACTTATACTTTCAACATTTCGAAAAGTGTGCAACTAAAATTTGACTCGATTAAATGGTTTTGTACCAGAGTGCGTTCTCTTGTCTTATCAAATTTCCAGAAAGTGCAGAACTATAACTGTATACAATTGTTTATCAACTACATGTGATACCTTGTAGTTTTCCGAATCCTCAGATGATTCACAGCTATAATTGCAGTCACTATAATTGATTGGCTCCTCATCTAAATGTGACTGTTTTTTTTTAAATTTACAAGTAAATAATTGATGATTTACAACTGAATCTGCATTCACTATATTTACGGCTTTTCGTCGAAGTGCTATTATTATAAAGCATCTAATTTCCAGAATGGCACAAATGTACTGCATTCACTGGTAAGGCTTCTCGTCAGTATGCTTTCTTAGATGGCTTCGTAAACCTTTTGATGATTTACAACTGTAATTGCATTCACTACGTTTGTAAGGTTTATCGAGTGAATGTGTAAGCATATGTTTTTTTAAGACACTGCACATTTTACAGCTGTAATTGCATTTACAACATTTATAAGGCTTCTCGCTTCAATGTGTCCGCATATGTTTTTTCAAATCTCCGGATGATTTACAACTGTAACTGCATTCATCACACTTATATGGCTTCTCACCTGAATGTGTTCGCATATGTCGTTTCAAATCTCCCGTTGATTTACATTCACTGCAATTATACGACTTATCGACTGAATGTAATGGCACATGTTTCTTCAAATATCTAGATGATTTACAACTGTAATTGCATTCACTGCATTTATACGGCTTATCGACTGAATGTGACACCATATGTGCTTTCAATTTTTCACATGACCTACAACTGTAACTACATTCAATACATTTGTATGGCTTCTCTCCTGTATGTAATCGCATATGTTTTTTCAAATTACCAGCTGATTTACAACTGAAATTGCATTCGTTACATTTATATGGCTTCTCATCAGAATGTATTCTCAAATGTATTATCAAGTTTCCAGAATGTGCACAACTGTAATTGCATTTGCTGCATTTGTATGGTTTTTCACCTGTATGTCTTTTTAGATGGCTTTGCAAACCTTTTGTTGATTTACAACAGAAACTGCATTCACTGCATTTATATGGATTCTCGAGTGAATGTGTTCGCGTGTGTTTCTTCAGTTCTCCGGAAGCTTTACAACTGTAAGTACATTCATTACATTTGTATGGTTTCTCATCTGAATGTGATTGCATGTGTAATCTCAAATATCTGGATGATTTGCAACTGTAATTGCATTCATTACATTTATATGGTTTCTCGCCCGAATGTTTTAGCATGTGCATTTTCAAATATCTGGGTGCTATGCAACTGTAAGTACATTCGTAACATTTATATGGCTTTTCGACTGAATGTGTTAGTCCATGTCTTTTTAAATCACCATATGATTTACAGATATAATTACATTTACTACATTTATATGGCTTTTTGTCTGAATGTGCTCTCATATGTTTTGTCAAATCTTCAGAAGAAATACAACTATAATTGCAATCAGTACACTTAAGAGATTCCTTGTCTGAATGATTTAGTCCATGTTCTTTGTAGTTACTGGATGACTCATAATTGTTGATGCCTTTACTACAATTATAGTGCCTTCCTTCATGACATACAGGCGCAATATGCATTTCCCCTCCCTTCTCTTCTCCGTGAACCCCCCCAATTTCTTCCGAAGGGTTCTCTTCCTTGTACGTTTTAACGCCGTCTTCCGACAGCATCATTCTAATAAATTTCATTTTTAACAGTCATATCCTTTAAGTACTTTTATCCAATAAGTCACCATTTCCTTCAACTCTTTGAATTATCTAATTTATTTGCAGTATGCCTATAGTATTTCCATTTTGCAATTTCAAAATATTTGGCTTGCCATTATTACGATCATGACTTTCTTTTACAACTTCTTGTTTGCATGATCTCTCTTTGATTATCTAGCGAAAATATCTCACTAAATATGAAGGACATCCAGTGCTGTGTTAAGGTTCCTCAGGGAAATTCCATATCTGCAACAAAATATACAATATTGGGCACTAGCAGTTGTCCCTTTTCATTGCACTAAAATAATTACACTGTTATATTATTGGTAAGAATCAAAATATGTGTGCGTGAACAAAAATATCTCAAAAAATTTGATGTGAAACACTTACACGAATTTCTCTTATTGAGGTTTATTACAATTACATATAAAATGACACATTTTTACTTCAATTGCAAAATTTATTCGTTTCGTCTATATCACAGAAAGAGAGAGAGAGAAGTGGCGAAGAGATTACACTGTACTCCAGATCGCTAATGACATAGTAACAAGTCCACATAACATTTGAAACTTAATGCCGCAAATTGCGCAACACTATCTAAAGGCAATTGTTTGGAGGGAAATGTTACAAATTAAAGTGATAGATTTATATTTATGCAATTATTGTGTTTGGGTCCGCAGAGCTGGAAAATATCACTGATTTGCGCAGTTAGTATTCCAAGACTAACGGAAATCGTTATAGTAGTTTTTGCCAGAAAATTTCAAAAAACTCATTCTGTAAAGTCGCACTTCCGATTAAACAATTTTTTCAAATTCGGAATTCTTGCAATATTTTCATATGTATTAAATTGAATTTGCAGATTCTATGACAACATCATGCCATACTATCTAGATAATTCAGATAAAACTTCAACATGTCCAACAAGTAATCTCTAGCACATATATTTATATACCATACTTTGGCCAATTAAATGTTTTTTGTAAACACTCCGAGTAAATTTGCTAATAAGAATTGTAATAAATTCAACAAGAAAGTCATAAAATAGTTTTATGACAGTTTTCCACAAGATTTTATTACCGTCTCTTACTGCTAGTAAGAGGAATTATTTTGATCAACTCAAATTTTTCATACCAAGTTTTCACCGAAAATATGCCTTCTTTGCTGGCATGAAAGTTCTTGTGAATAAGAAATATTTTAAGACAACTGAAGCTATAAGTAGATTATTCTCTAAATGTCATTTTAGTGCAATATACGGATCTATCACTTCACAGTTTTTAAAAATATTAAAAAGCTATACTGAAATTATGTGCTTAAAAAGAAAAATCTAAAAATGCAACTTTTCGACTTTTGAGTCTCTAATATTATGGGATTTTCTTGGAAATAACTGCAAATAATAAAAGGCTACCACTTTTATTCTTAACATATTTTAGAAGATACTTTTTTGTTTTTAAAGGGTTTGTGACGTTAGGTTATATTAATTATGAGTGTTCAGTTCTTAAGAGGATGGTGCTTATTGGTCATGAATTCATGTGCTTACATTAAGGCCTCAAATTACCACCTACTTAAGGGATTTATTTAGTAAAGATTCAAGATTATTGTGAAAAAAAAACTATGGCGCAGCAACAGTCCATAGAGGACAAGGCTTGCCAGATGGCGATATATTGGGAGACGTGTGATAAGCACGTTCCCTCGCTGTTTAGTTCTGAACTTCGCTATCTAGGTGCGCTACCAACTATAGCTTCCCAAGATGGTGGGTCAAGAACACCGGACTTTGTCCTCAAGGGAACTGAACCAAAGGCGAGTGCGCTAGCCACTAGACCAACGCGTGAGGACTACTGCAAGTATTCTATTAACGGAAATGTATCTAATAGAAAAATAAAATGGCTAAACATTGGTTAATTGGTAAAACAATGTTTATCTAAAATAAGAAATGAAATTAAAAAATACTTTTTACTGGAGCTTGAGCCTCTAGGAATAATTTCAGAAAATAAAAATATAAACTAAGTATATATATATAAATAAACAAAAGTATATAAATTAAAATAAAATAGGTAAAACAGAAATAATTTTTTATTAGGAGAAAATAGAGAAAAAGAAACATCAAAAAAAAAAGAAGTTTATTTGGTATATGAAATACAGGCAAAAAAAGCAAAATAATGAAATACAAATCAAAAGCAAAATAATGAAATACAAATCAAAAGCGAACTTGCATAACTTATATGACATGCTGGAGATGGGGAAGATGAAGAAAGCGGGATTTAAATACATAGAGCGAATGGTTGAACGGATAGCGGTAGAGAGTTGTAAAGGAGAGCATTATGGGTTAGGAAGCATTTTTATTGTATGCAAATGTCTTTTGCGAGGAAATGTGAAGGGTGAGAAGAGTTATGACAAGTGCATAGTGGATTTGAATTAGTTACAGTGGCGGCTGGTCTATATGTACACATTCGCACGTGAAGCCCCCTGGACAAATACTTAGTAAAATATATTATGAATGTTCTCACCATGAACTCTTTTTCTTAGCTCTTTTGTAAAAAAAACCCTCTAGTTGGTTTAGATGAATTACTTTTTAGTGTGACACTAGAGCCGCTATTTGTCTAATTTGTCAAAAGCCTAAGTGCGAACCACAGGAGTGAACGTTCGGTAAGATCGAAGGGGCAAGTAGTTGTCAGGTATAGTAAATTGGTGCGAAAATGGTAGCTCAAACACTTCTTCAGGAATGCAGATTTTTTTTTTTGTGAAACCAAGCAAAGCGCGTTGCATTAAGCAGTCGACAGTCAAATACTTTTAGTTTTAAGAAAAATAGTTTCCAATTGTTGAAGTCTAGATCAAGCAAGACTATCATATACAATATAATACAATTTTTACCTTTCAGATTTTCCTGCTAATTTGCACTTTATAAACCGGAGCAACATTTTATACTTTCATTCTACATCTGAGTTTGTTTATTGCAGTAATTTTTTTAACATATCCGTTTACTGATACATGCTTGTAGCTTTGGTGCGGTATATATTTTATTTTATTTTATTTACTTACAGTAATTACTGTAAACTTAAACTTTAATGCATGTTTCGTCTTTTTTTTAAGAATATAAATATTCTTGTATTTTAACTATGGCTGTAAATGTAGGATTTCAGCTTAATCGTTCGAACGAGATATTTTTAACAATGAACTAACAAATAAAAAACTTTCCAATTAGTTATTCAGGATAAAATACTTGATACAGTAGATATGAGTTTAAATATTCTTGTATTGTTTCCCTTGCATGCTTTATGCAAAGGGATTTTTTATGGGTCTTTGGGACTTGATAGTTTTGAAAAGGAAGGCTTCGAGAATGTATTGGCGGTGAAAGTTAATACCAAGTACGACTGGGAGATATGAGCGTCTCTATGAATTCCGAAGATATCACGGAGCAGTTCATTAAACGTGTATTTTCGAGATCCCCAGATAATCGCGGCCCACACCATAAATCAGAGATCCTTAATTAATATGATCAGATGTATCTGTTAGATGGCTGATCGGCCAGGAGGTATCAAAGGAAAACACCAAAACTTTTTTGAGTGTTTTTTTATTAATAACCCGACGTTTCGGCAAACATTGTTTGTTTTCTTCAGGGGCATCTATAAAGAAAAAAAAAATAAAAAAATGTATATATATATATAGCATCAACAGAACAACCCAAAAAAATAAGGCAATAGAACGTAGTAAAAGTAAAAATAAAAAGTAGTAATGGTAAACTAACTAAAACAAAATACAAGGGCAAATACAGATGCGTAGCATAGAAAAATTGTAGAAAAGTTACAGTCCTTAGAATGGGAAAATTTTGTATGTCTTATCACAACATGTTCAATTATGACTGTGGTTATGAGTGTACTGCCAGTGAAAGGTTGAGAAGGAACACCGGGAAGTGGGGGTGAGTACGTTAGCAATTGTTGGAGTGAAGGGACTAAGAAGCTGGACAAATATAAGTGGTGTAATGCTGTGTCAATGCTTTTTTGATTATTTTGTTTATGATGTGTGAAGGGTAACCGTTGGAGGATAGGACAGAACCCTTCACACATCACAAACAAAATAATCAAAAAAGCATTGACACCAGCATTACACACACCACACACTAGTAATTCCATCAACATCACGAATATACCTATCCACAGATCTCTTACACACGCGTGTGTGTAAGAGATCTGTGGCTACTCTCTTTCCCAAAAAATAAACAAATCCCTCAAAAAACATATCCCCAATCTCATCACAGGCTTCACCACCACTAATAACTTTCCAAACTATACACCAAACTAAAAGACTCTATCCCTGAACTCAACATCAAATGCACTACACCACTTTGCAATGCCACGTATGTAGGAGTGAGCTCACAATACTTACACAAAAGACTAAAGCAACACAAATATGACATCACCTCCAAAAAAATAGACAGCACAGTCCTTTCCAAACATGCATTATCTCTAAATCATTCCTTTGACCTGCAAAATCCATCCATTTTAACAACACAACCTAATCACATAAAACGCCTCCTTGCAGAATCAATACATATCCACCTACAACCCAATCCCATAAACCACAAAAAAGACAAAGAAGTCATCTCATCACTCCACAACATCCTCCACTCCATAAAGTACATATTTGCATCCACCCAGCCCTTAGCGCCATCATCCTACATATTTCCCCTGCTAATTCCCTTTTCCTCCTATCTATCCATCAAACTATCCCCAATAATCCGATCCATATTCCAATAAGCTTAAAATCTTTATTTATTAAAAAATTTAATTAAAAATTACATATATATAAATATACATGTTTATTATATTTGTCCTGCTCCTTAGTCCCTTCACTCTAACAATTGCTAAGGTACACCCCCACACTCCCCGGTGTTCCTTCTCCGTGAATACCAATTGAATATGTTGTGATAAGACATACAAAATTTTCCCATTCTAGGGTCTGTAACTTTTCTAGAATTTTTCTATACTACGCATCTGTATTTACCTTTGTATTTTGTTTTAGTTAGTTTACCATTACTACTTTTTATTTTTATTGTTCTAGTGCCTTATTTTTTGTTTTGTTCTGTTAATACTAGCTATATTTTTATGTATATTTTTTCTTTATAGATAGCCCCTGAAGAAGGCTAACAATGTTTGCCGAAACGTCGGGTTATTAATAAAAAACACTCAAAAAATTTTTGGTGTTTTCCTTGATATCCCCTGGCCGATCAGCCATCTAACAGATACATCTGAACATTTCTAACGGCCAACAATTGCTACAACTTAATTAATACGGTGAACAATTAAGTGGGGGAGGGAAGAAGTGTTGGGAATAGTTTAACATTTGGTAATATATGATACAGTTTACAAACAGACAAATATCAACTACAACCAATAACAGCAATTGAACTGATATTCTTAAAAGTACATATAATATATAAATAAAAAATAATATTATTAATTTTTTTTTTTTTTGACGCCATCGCCATTGAAATTTTCTTATTCGACGTATTCTTTATGATAAATTTCTTATTCGCAACCCAAAATAATTTCGCCAGCTAATACAAACTTCATTTAAATCTATAATTATTTGCGGAAAATTTTTGCGAGAATTTCTAGTTTTATAGGAACTGATAGAGAGATGCTTGATGCTTTGTCTATAATCTAGTTGTCTACATTCAGGTGGCCAATATGGTCCAAAAACGGAAAGTACAATGCAAGGTTTCGAGCATCCCAACCAACTGCGTAGTAACAATTTCAGCTAATCGGGTCACAGTTATGCTTTCTACCAAAGAGATACTTCATGCAAAATGGTCTACAGTTTTTTGAAGAATCAGAATAGATTCTTCGCTGAAAAATCGTAATAGATTTACGCAGAACTGATTCTTGTATGATTTCTGTTCACTATTTGTGAAGATTTTCAGAATTAATTAAGAATCCTAGAGAAAAAATAGTATTTTCTTGTTAGTCATTCAATTGGTTAAAAGTGAAACGTGACTAACCTATTTGAAAATATTTGTTTTTCCTTTGTTGAGGTGCTCCCTTTATTAAGATTTCATTTTGAATAAAACATTTTGAGACAACTTGTGTAATAAAACAAATATGACAAGCCATCGATAAAGTTATTGATATATTATTTAAGTTATGAAATTGTAAAGATACTTTTTTAGAAGAATGGTAAACAATATTTTTTAGCGATCCAGAAAACATTTCTACTTTTACACATCTGAACCTTCAAACTGAAGTATCTGTTTATTTCTGAAGTTGATTTGCATTCACTACACGATTCCTGTTTTACGACTTATATGTTAACCAAAGTCTCTTCTAAAACCCACATGATTTACGACTTATTTAAAAGACTTCGCCAGTGTGTTCTCATGTGTCTTAATAATGTGCCGGAACTTCTACAACTGTAATCGCATTCACTACATTGATATGGTTTCTCTCCTGTATGTATTAGCATATGTTTTTTCAGTTCCCCGGATTGTTTACTACTGAAATTGCATTCATCACATTTGAATGGTTTTTCGCCAGTATGCAGTCTCATATGTCTTTTCAAATTTCCGGATTGTCTACAACAGAAACTGCAATCATTGCATTTATATGGCTTCTCATTAGTATGTATTTTCTGATGTTTATGCAAATCTTTTCGTGTTCTACAACTGCTATTGCATTCAGTACATTTATATGGCTTATCGAATGAATGTGTTAGTTTATGTTTTTTCAAATCTCCAGCTGTTTTACAACTATAGCTGCATTCACTGCATTTGTGCGGTTTCTCATAAGAATGTGAGAAAACCATGTGAACTTTTAAGTGCCCTGGTGTTTTACATCTAAAATTGCATTCACTACATACAAAAGGCTTTTCGTCTGAATGTATTCGCATATGAGATTTCAAAAGAATGGATGATTTACCACTGTAATCGCAGAGAGAACACTTATATGGCTTTTCGGCTGAATGAGTAAGCATATGTTTTCTTATCTCTCCGGATGTTTTACAGCAGTAATTACACACTGAACATTTATACGGCTTTTCGTCTGAATGTTTTAACATATGTTTATTCAAATTCCCGGATGATTTACAACTATAACTGCATTCACTACATTTATAAGGCCTATCGTCTGAGTGTATCAACATATGTAGTTTCATATAACTGCATGATTTACTGCTATAACTGCATTCACTACATTTGTAGGGCTTCTCGGCACGATTTACCGTCACATTGGGACTTTCCCAGCCGTTATCTCCGCCATGAGCTTCCAATTGATTCTCTGCTCGATGTGTCTTGACATCGTCTTCAGATTGTTTCTCTCCTCGAGATGTCTTAACATCATCTTCTGAATTGTCCTCATCTCTATATGTTTTAATATCGTCTTCTGTTTGCATCATGCTTATTTTTTTTTTATGTTACCTCTGAAAAACTAATAATTTTCTTCAACTAATATGCCCTTCAAAATTCTCCATATGATCTGTAACACTAATACATTTTTTCCCCGTTACAATTTATACTGCTTATTTTGCCATTGTTACCTTCATTAACTTCATTTACAGTTCCTGGTTTGCCGATCATTTTTTCAAATTTTCCTCTATACTATTTGGAGTGCTCCTGAAAATACTGATATCAGAATATGGTGTGTTAGCTGATCCTCCAGGAAATATCAAATCTGAAACAAAATATACAACAATGAATGATTGGCATTTTTGTAATTCTAGAAATAAATATAGTTTTCTGTGAGATGAGAGACTTTGTTAAGTATCTCCACGTAACGGGTACTCTTCATAGGAGCTCTGAAGAAAAATCTATGTGATAAAAAATAGATGTTTCACATAATAAAAGGAGCAAAAATGCAGGGACAGAGAGATCGAGGAATTCCGCAAAGCACATGGAAGATGTAACCAGAGAAGATTTTACCACAAGGAGACTGGAATATAACAAGAAAGGTAAATTGAGAAGGATAGGAATAGTTAGAAGCCACTCTCTACACCGCGAGGTAGAAGAGATTTAGATCAAGAAGAGAAGAAGAAGAATAGTAAAAGGAAAAAAGAAAAAAATGGCTGAACAGATTTAACATAAGATAAAAATCTGGCAACAATTTCTGAAATAGCTGTTATTAATGAAAATTTAATAATTAAAGAATTTGGTGTATTATACTCACACAACTTTCTCTTTCTTTAAAATTTTATTAAGAAATTTTCTTTTACAAATTTAGTTGGGCTGGCCATAAAAATGTTGGTGGGGATACCTGATGTCAAAACCTGAAGATAATTAAAAAAAGTGGGTGTTGTTTACATATAATAAATAGCCATTACTCGTAAACCCATTTTCTCGTTCTGATTCAAAATAAAATAATAGAGAATGTAGCTACTCAATATTTAATTACCAATAAACAAGGAGGAAGCAAGCTGTAAGTAAAACAAAACTTTTAATATGAATTCTCATAGAGATAACATATCTTACTTAGAAACACTTAGTAACCTCGAAAAATTTTACATATGGAAGTCACAAATTAAAATTAGTCATAAAATAAATTGTGAAACTTCTAATGAAATATCTGATAAAATTGAGAAAATATTTGATAGGAATTGAGCAGGACAAAGTAATAAATTATTAGAAATCTTTTTATTTTCTCTTACTTCTAGTAAGAGGAAAGTCTGTGTAGGCAGGCATGTGAACAGCATAGCTCAAAAACGAAAAATCGCAGAAAGTTTAAACTTTCTGATTAGATAAGTCTAAGTAAGTTTTCTGTTAATAAGAATTGTATGTTGTTGGAATTCCGAATTTGAAGAAAATCGGATGACCGGAATTGCGTTTTTACTGTAAAGTATTTTTCATTTTCTATTTTCCTCTATTTGAAGAAAAAATAACCCTGCCAAACCCCCTTAAATGAAATTATCGGAGAAATGTTTCAAATAAAAGTTGTAGCTGTTTGTATGTGCAGTTCACATACTTAGCTTAAAAAAAATTATTGAAACTGTTTTACAGAAAATAGATACTGCAGATAAAAGGTTAGACACCCGCCAACTCTTCTTTGAGGGCGCTTCATTTCCTGTTAGTAATTTAATTTTTTGTTTTCGTTCTTAAACGTTCAGTATCTTTTTATTACTTCCTTGCTTTCTTACTGTTGTTTAATTATTGCCCTTTCCCTTTTCCAGACTTTTCTTATTGCCTAGCTTATGTGCTTTCCCTAATTTTTTTTTCCTATTCTCATATACTATAAGTTCCTGAATTCTCCCTTCTCCACTGAGATGCCGCAAAACTTTGTCACTTAGAGAAATAAGTGTAACAAGCTTAAAATTTACAAATTGTACACACTAAACCAAGTTACACAGTTTAGTGTCGTCATAAAATTAATATAAAGAAAGCAAAATTTCTGTTACACTACACAGTAGCAACTCCAATATTATAAATATATGAGATGTTTACTACAAAGAAAGGATATGGAATTTTAGAGTAATGATTAATTTTTCCCTTAGAACAAACTAGAAACCAATTTTCGTGGAAAAATGTTTTAAAGAAAGTGATAGGTTTATATCTGTGCAGTTAGTATTCCAAATTTAAAGGAAATGTTTACCAGTCTCGTTTTCAAGAAAATTACAAAAACCCAATAACGTATTCTGGAAAGTAACACTTCCGGTTTTCCGATTTCCTTCAAACTTGGAATTCTAGTTATACCTCTAATGCGTATTAATACAGACGGAAGAACCATAAATTAGTTTGAAATGGTACTTTAGAAGAAAGCTTGGCGCTAGTGATACCCTAGAAACCCTCCAAAATAAATTTTCCCAGGAAATTGTTTCGAACAAAAGTGATATGTGTGTGTGTGTGTAGAAATATCCGAAGTTTAAAGAAAATTGTATATTACCTACTGCAAAAAACATTCAGTAAAGTAGCACATACGGTTAATGGATTTCGCCCAAAACCTTCGCCAGATGTGCGGTTTTAGCACTTGAACGGAATACCAAGTTTGAGCCTCACATATTTTGTTCACGCAGATACAGACCATTCGCTAAAAACATTTCTTTTTGCTCAAAGGAGGTTTCAAAACATGTATTTACGATGAAAGCTCAATTTTGACACGATCTAATAATTACTAAATACTATCGGAAAAGTAAAAATCTTGCGGGAAAAACTCACACATTTTCCTCTTAAATGAAATTATTACAATTCTTATTGTTAAAAACTGGAAAAAATAATGTCACAAGAAACTTGCTCTGGGATAATTACATGGCCAGAACAAATGACGATAGCTTAACTACCAAAATATTAAATTGGTACACCTGGCAAATAGAACGAAGAAGAAGATTACAGTAGAGCTGAGAAGAACTTTAGGGAAGTCGTGTGAAGGAACTACCTGGCGGAGAGTTGCAACAAGCAAGTGAGAATAGGAAAAGTTGACAGAACTTTATGCAAATGATTGCCTTATTCAATGTGTTTTAATTTTACCTTTATTTCATTTTTTAATAGTTTTATTTAATTTAACAATTCATTGGGACAAAGATAGAAGTACTCTTTAACCTTTAAAATGCAACATACCAAATAAGCAGACTTTCTAATTACTTAATTTTTTGAAAATAATTGCAACTAAAAAAAATCTGGTGTTTGGGACTCAAATCAAAAGCCTTTCTCTAACTGAATTTATTAAGTGAAATTTTCTTCAAATTTATAATTTTACAATGTATAACGATAGAGAAAA